>VZTF01000265.1:180735-204502 GCA_013397755.1 Cnemophilus loriae | reverse complement strand
CCATGTGAGGCGGCGGAGAACCCGCGGAGACAGGACGGATTGTCTCAGGGGTGCAGGCACCGAGGCCAGCAGGTCCGGCTGTGACCTTGGGCTTGTCTTCCGAGGGCCCCTCATCAGCTTAGCTGACCCGACTGGTGCAAGGAAAACTCGTCTCCGTGAAAAACTTGGTGCTAGATCCTTAAAGGCTACGTCTGAAAGCACAGATTCTAAGGAGCAAAACGGTAGCGGAGTTCTCAGATCTGCCAAGCTGCTGGTTAAACAGATCATTGATTTCTGCCCCCCCCACCCCCAAAAGCTGTCACCATACTATTAGCTATTCACCCATTAACCGTCTAAGATGAGGACTATGACAATCACACCCTTAAATCTGGTATGAAAAAGAAATATTGATTTCCTGTCAGATTGCATCATTTTGAGAAGTAGTCCATGTACATTCCATAGTAGTAAAACCTGCCAGGAGCAAAGGCATTTAGAACAAAAAAAAATGAAGGACTGCTGAAAGGATAATGCTGAGCAGTAGCAGCTTATCTGAAAAACAGAGAAAGAAAAGGCTGCTGTATTCCCTGCCCCCAACCCTCAACTCTTCTTCATATGACTGAAATGCATTAACAATATATTGTTTTACACTTGTTACAATTTAAAAAATCTATAATTTCAGCACTCCCACTAAGCTACATTTTCTCTGGCACTTCCAACTGTATTATTCTAAAAAAGACAGTTGATTTTTATGGAAGTTACAGGGTGACATTAACTGAACATGTTCCCCCTTCCCTGTCCCTCTGTGTCTCCAGCTCCAAATGCACACATCACATTGGGTCAATGGCTTAAAATTTAGCCATCACAGACTGCAGTTACAGGATTAGAGCTATATTTTAGTTAAGAAAGGAGATGCTCATACTGACCAGAACTCCAGTTCCACAAGAGGGAGACAAGGAAAATCAAACACACTGATAGATTTACAAATTTGTTGGCCAGAAGGAGGTTTGCGACCCTCCTGACTTCCTCTGTAACAAACGCTACTCATCCCTCCTGAATTAATTTTTCAAGAGCAGTATCTCTTCAAGCAGCATTCTGACCCTAGTGAAAATTTTTTTGCTTTACAGAAACTGAAAAGTGACTAGATACCCTCACCTGCTTGAAACAAAGGGGGAAAATGTTACATTATTTCCTATGGGTTCCACTCAATATTCCTGTTTTCCCTTTTCCATTTCAAAATGTCACCTTCTTTCTTCTTCTAACACTTTGAAACTTTATCCCAATCATTCACATCCATGTGTCCTCACATCCTATCTCTTCTGTGTTTCTGTTTCCAAAAACGACACAGGCAAATGAATGACAATCTAAATGCTGTTATATGTTAGATATGTTATATCTAAATGCTGTTCCAGTAAGGGTGGCAAAAATTAACTAACCGAAGACTGTCAAGTTTCAAGGATGAGAGGCAAAATCTTACCATTTGTCTCTCATGACACACTGCAGGTTTCAGCTGCAAGGTTGTTTGCATTTTTACATCCAATCTGAACACATATTGCACAAGTTTTATTTTAATCACTGAAATATAAAATCTCCCAATGCTCAATTTATCAGTTCCTTTAAAAGTCTGTACTACTGAGGTGTAGTTTGCTTTGGTCCAACCATCATTTCAGCCTATCTAACTATATTTAACTGTATATGTATGAATTGAAAGTGCCCCATGCCATCTAGCTCAGAGGTCATTACTGGGACAACAGGACAAGAAAGTCATACTGTCAAATAATGTGTCACTGACAAGCACAGATACAAAAAGTCCACGACCTAACAAAACACCTCAAGTATCACAGAAACCGTAATTTCATAGGAGGACAATTTACAGAAAGAATTATAGGCAGACAAAGCAAAGACGTACATGAATGAAGAAACTATCCAACTACAGAGTGCAAGTGTAACAAGTTTTGCAATATGCTGAAGATCATTGGTACTGCTACCTAAGTAATACTGGAAGGCAGAGGAATGAAACAAAGAGAAGACTGCCTTCCAGTGGAAGATGAGATAAATCCCGAATAGAAAAGTATAAAACTATCTTTCAGTGAGAAGTGCATTCACTATCAATTCGAGAAGTGGCATTTTCCTAGGCTTCTGCTACGTTTTTTTAAGGTGTATTGGAAGAAACTGAAAGGCAGAGGTTTGCATATAACAAGGAAAGCATCCACTGAATTTCCTCACAATTTATGAATCTCTTTAGTTACTGCCAAAGGTGCATCTTCATGTTTAAAATGCATAAAGCCTGCTAGTTTTTTCTGGAGGCTTTCATCATTTTCAGATTATTATTTCAGTTACATTCACTATCAAAACCATGGCAGATGATATTGTGGAATTGAAGAATTTGTGTTTTAGAAGGAAAATCCACGCTCTTTGAAACCTTTTAATATAACTATCCTTATATTTACATATGCGAGATATAGCAAAATGCCTCACAGATTCTTTCACATCACTTGTAGCAGAAGGGCACAGTTCAGTTGTACATGCACCACAAAATAAAACATGTGTACAGTGTATGAAAAAGAAACTTCCCCCCCATCAGGGAGGGCAAAATTATTTTAGGATGACAGTAATCAACCTCAAATTTTGCCAAAAATTTTTCTCCCCTATAAATGAAGCATTTGACCTAATTAAATGTAAAGGATGTTTCAGAATTAATTTAGATACATACTCCTAAGTCCATCTTTATTTAAAGCTGCAAAGAAACATGGTAGAAGATAGTTTTCAGGACAATTACATAAATCTAGGAAGTTTTTATCCTCATTCAACTGCCATTTTTTTGCATTAATCATACAGCTTCACTTAGAAAATAATATTGATTGACAAAACCAAGAAAATTTAGAAATCACTGTAATTACTGAAATCAGCCAATCAACCAGATAAAACCTAAGCATGCAAAACTATATATGAATATGTAACTAGAGTTTTACAATGCAGATTTAATTTAAATTTAATTTTATGCATACACATATCCCATGTGTGGCTGCCACTCTCATACTACACATGGTGGTAGCATATGATAAATCATATTAATTATCCACCATGAAAAAATTCATTTGTACTCTGCCCCTAAATCTATCTCTGTCAGGGCTATTTCCTATACCTTAAATACTCTACAGCATCCAGTCACCATCACTGAGTTTTAAAAATAATTATTTTCTTCCTAAATGTGAAAATTCATATGCTTAGAATAGATAACAAGCAATGAAATAATTGCCTTATATTCTGATAACCTGCAATCCAAAATAACAGGAACTTTTTCCCAGCACAGGTAAAAAGGGAGCTTTTCATCGTATTTTTGTCCACTGATAAGCTATTCAACTAACTTACTAGAAAAATTAAAATATTGTAACTGCCATAATTTCAGAAGTCAAGGTAAGTGGACAAACTGTAACTACAGATATCTGGAAGCGTTTAACATTAATTCTTATGCAGCCTTCTCTAAGTATATTAGAGAAGAGAGAATGATTAGAGCATACCATAGCATGTCCCCTTGGATGCTGCAGTTACAACAGTTTTGAAACAAACTCCTGTGAACACTGCTTTTGTGGTTTTGAATGGAGAGCAGCCCCACAGTAAAGGACCTGGGGGTCCTGGTCAATGGCAAGTTGAGCGTGAGTCCGCAGTGCCCTGGCAGCCAGGAGGGCCACCCGTATCCTGGGGGGCACCAGGGACAGCATCGCCAGCCGGGCAAGGGAGGAGATTGTCCCACTCTGCTCTGCACTGGGGCAGCCTCACCTCAAGTGCTGGGGGCAGTTTTGGGTGCCACAGTATTAAAAAGCCATAAAGCCATTAGAGACTGTCCAAAAGAGGGCAACAAAGATGGTGAAGGGCCTGTAGGTGAAGCCAGAGCAGCTGAGGTCACTTGGTCTGTTCAGCCTGGAGAAGAGGAGACTGAGGAGAGAGCTTACAACATCCTCACAAGAGGAAGCAGAGGGACAAGTACTGATCTCTTGACCAGCGACAGGACTTGAGGAAAAGGCATGAAGCTGTGCTGGAGAGGTTTAGGTTGGATATTAGAAAAAAAGGTTCTTCACCCAGAGGGTGGTTGGGCACTGGAACAGGCTCCCCAGGGAAGTGGTCACAGCACAAGCCTGACAGAGTTCAAGAAGTACTCAGACAATGCTCTCAGGCATATGGTGTGACTCTTGGGGTGTCCTACACAGGACCAGGAGTTGGACTCAATGATCCTTGTGTGTCCCTTCCCAGACAGGTTATTCTGTGCTTCTGTAGTAGTTTAAAGAATAAACTGCCAAGCAAAGACAACATTACAATTCCACAAAGGAGCTCAAGGTTATTTTTCTGAGTTGTCATAAAAGAAATCGAGCCACCTTTATGTTCCACACCAAAACAATCACGCTCTGCATATGATTAAGAAATAATCTAGATAGTATTCCTGTTCTATAGTATTCTGAAAACAGTTTCAGCTCCTAAAGGAATTTACGCCCAATATTTTACACTGAATTTCAAACACCTTATGCAGACACAATACATTTTTTTTCTATGACATACACACACACAAAAATTCTCTAGAAACATCACCCAGAAGTTTTCAACTGTCCCATACATATATATCCACACTAAACCATCCATATTGTCCCTCCACAATGCTGTGGGGAAAAGGGATTTCTTTAGAATCTTAATGGATACCAGATCATCATCATGGAACGTCACAGAAGCATGAAAGCAAAAGCCATGTATGGTGCTGGGAGATGGAAGATGAGCATGTATTTCTTCTATCAATATGAAAAATCATTCTGGAAGTGAAACAAAATGAAGATTATCTTTAAAGAACTTTATACAGATCAACATCTAGCCATCTTAAGTAAGTCAAAACCTTATAGTATACATATATATATATGCATATGTATATGTATATACTATATATATATACTTATATATATATAGTATGTAGTAAGTTTACCTTACAGTAAAGTACTTTTTCCCACGGAAGCACATGTACCTTTCCAACAGTCACAGTTACAAGTGCAGGAATGGCCACATTCCATGGAGATGGAAGGTACACACTGGGGCTTCATGCCACCTGCCGGACAAAATCCCACTTGCACCAACTTGTTTCTGGGTTCACCACTCATTCTGAGGGCCTAATTTATTACCTCAGGTAATCAATCAGTCATGAAAATATTAGAGGAAAAATAACTGTTGCAGAAGCAAACCGATTTTTCAAATAAGTTTTAAATAAGTTAATCAACTTCTCTTTCAGTGACAGAACATATACAAGAACACGGTTCACAATAGACATGCCAGCTTCATCCATTTTGCCTTTTCCATCAAATACTGTGTTTCTTACTCCATCAAAAGTCATAGCTAGATCATCGATTCAAAAAAGGCAGTCAGCCCTCCAATTTTCTAGGTTTTCCATAATTACACAGTAGCATAACAGAAATTTCTTTCTGAAAGGACAGGCACATTGTGAATACAGTCTGTACCTCTCATGGGTCTCCTTTCAACAAGAACTGAGATACACATATAATGTTCTCCCTTCTTTCAAAAGTTGCTGAACTATGTGTCTCAGTATCTCCCCAAAGAAAGCCTAACATCAAACATACAGAAGCTACGCCATTTTTAATCTTAGAATTTGAAGTGCCACACGTCTAGCTATGTTTCCAGAGAACAAACAAAAACCCCTCGTAGCTGACGCTTTTCTAACCATCACCTCAGTGGAATATTTCAGATTCTGTATATGGAAAAGGAATCAAATTGTTAAAAAAAAAAAAATCTCATGGCAAAACAGTAATAACAATTACATTCTGAATAATCCTTGTTAGATACTTAGAAGTTTGATTCTCAAGTGAAATCAGTAATAGGCAAGCTCCATTCTAACCACAATTATCAAACTTTGGCAAGGTTTAAGATCTTGTTTTGAGATCACTCTGAACAACAATGCATCTAGTCTCCTTTATTTTGATGCCCCATTTTCCTTTTTAGAAGCATTTAATCTCAAGACTTGCAATAATGCAGTATTTTCTCAATGAAACAATATATTAATGTACTTTCTCTTAAGGATGCGTAGTTCTTCTTAAGGTGTTTTGGCTGTTTCTTCCACTGTAAAATTCAATACTTTCCACTATACATGGGCCAGCGGCGTCACAAAAACACCCTCCTTCATTAGAGAGCAATAGTTAAGGCTTTCAACATTCAAATTAATTCAGAAGATAGTTTACCTTGCTGAAGTCTTGACTCCCTATGGATGGAAGTTCCATTACAAATCAGCAAAGTAAGGAAGTCTGGAATAAAAGGGAATGTTCTCCTAACGACCACTAGTTGCAATCCCACATTTAATATGCAGAGGACATATAACAAGCATACCAAAAACATTTATTCACAGTTACAGGTTTCTGGAAAAGCAACATCATCCTAGGAAAGTTTTTTCAGGATATGCTTTTACTGGGAAAAAAAATTTTTAGGAGAGTAACAAAATACTCTGAGATCCACCTCCACTTCAGCTGTAGGCTAGTTCTCTTACTTAACTTGATTTTTTTCTCCCTCATTTACAGCAGACAATCTCATAATTCAACTTTCTTTCTTACAACCTTCATCCTCTCTCCAATAGACAACCTAACAGATAGAAAAAGGAATCTGTGATCAGCCAAGTGTATATTATTACTATGAAATTATTCCATGCATTACAAAGCCAACCATCATTTCTGAATTTAACTGACCAAATACTGAGTATCTTCCATTGTACCACATAATTGCAGCTATCCCGCAATGATCAAGAGGTTAAATGCATTCATGAGAGAGTAGCAGTTAACCAATCTCCTGCTGATTATTACATCTTTTACTCCAGTGACATTAGGTCAACTTGAGCCCTTACCTAGTTTCTTAGTCTCCACAACACCATGAAAGAAAATCCTTAATAGATGCAATGATCTTAGTGTACTATTGCTTTATTAAAAATCTGATAGAACTAGATACAAACAGACACACCACAGTTGGGCATACTGTGATAAAAGCAAAAAAAAAACCAACACAATACTTCCTGGCTTTACTGAGATGACAACAGAGTTGATGCTAAAAATCGTCATTCCATTGAGGCAGGGTACAGAAGAGGGAAGCAAACACGATGATCATGTCACACCAGTGAAACCAGAACAATTTAAATCACCATATATCAGAACAAGGGAGAGACTGCAAGAATACTAACAGGTAAAGTATGGCAAAAAAATATCGAAGTCCACATTCCCACCTGCCTTCACAGGACAGAAGTGCATTTTTCAGTAACACATCTGGTTTCACATGAACGTACAAGAAAGTCTGACTAAAAACCAGAGGTACAAATACCCAGCAGCATGTGTCAAAGCCAACTGTGGTAGTCAACCCACTTAAAGTTTCAGGTCAGTAAAACAGCAATTGCTTTTAAACCTAAAACTGTAAGAGATTACAAGTAGCAATGCACCACAAAAGTACTCTGTTGTATGTTCAGAAAAATTCTTGCTAGATACCTTTGCTTTGTGGAACTTAAATTAAAAAAAAGAAATCAGTGAGGAGGAATGTTCATTCCCACCAGAGATCTGGAAAAACTACATTTCCCCTCTCTGCTCCAGTGGCCTGTAAGTTAGCAGTGTCATTCAACCCAGTTTGAGTCTCTTTGTTTTGAGAGTTACAGCTATCATCAGAACCATGGGGCTACTTCAGCTTGAGGAATGGGAGCTATTGTTTCCAGAGTCTGCTCCCATCCTCTGCTACATTACAGTCACTTTGCAACTACCATAGGCATGAGAACATATTGGCTTACAGGAAGGAAAATAAAAATGTTACTTCATCAATTTAGAATTGTGCCCTATTTAGTTATCCTTTAACATAAGGATGCTCGCCCCACAGCAAAAAAAAAAAAATGAGCAGAAAGGAATATGCCTCATCAGCTTCCAAACAATCCCATCATTTTAGGCCAAACTTTACTAGGAAGTTCAAAGAATTTTAATATTTTCATTTTTGTCAACTGAAACTGCCAAAGCAGGAATCAAGTTTTCTATAGCGATAGCAGCACTTGGAAGAAAGTTTTTACAATGCTAAAAATTAAGTTTAACAATACAGAGTATCACTATTAAAATTCAGGTCAGCGGAACAGTATCTTGTCCTCTACAGCATTTTTTTTTAAACTAATCAACCTATCCTAATTATGCATGAGTACCAAATTCCTAATACTGCTAAGAACAGTCAAAGAAATTGTAACTGCCTTATAAGAACACTAAGCAACACCCTAACATACTACTGCTCACCTATGCCACACAGGGAGCACTCACTCTGAGGTTACTGACACCTCTCACTTCAGATCCTGAACGCAGACAGAAGTACAGACAATAGTTTGCCTACACTAATCACGTGCCCACTTTATCTCAGTTTATTTTAAAGACAGAGCTGTGACTGAAATTAGTTTAAACTTTCATTATGTACTTCTGAGACTGGAAATCAGACCAATCAAATTAGATTTGTACATAAGCACACAGTCCTCAAGCAAAGGAGAATCTCCTTGCAAATTGTTGTTTACTATTTTCTCATTAGATGTTAAAAACTATAGATGCATCAGTGTTTCGATTAATATGTTAACTGATAGATAATGAATTTACAGTAGTCTGCTTTTCGTGACCAAGGGGAACAGGAGACAGCATTATGGTTAAATTTTCCTAAATCCTTCCAAATGTCAGTCATTTTTCCACTTTCTTCCTACTCTTCATGTCCTTTCTAACCCCTTTATCCCCCTTCCATTTCCACACCTATAAATCTTTCAAGGAGTTGCAGAAGCTTTTGATCTAAGGCCAAAGAAGTCCATCACTATATTGCTGGGTTTTATCCCTTGTTAATCACAGATTATGATTTTATGCAGTTATTCTCTACGTAAAGTCCAACAACAAGCCGAGAAAGTTTTACTCCCAGAAAGGCATCAAAACTTCAAACACTAAAAATGATTACACATTGATTTCTTCTGGTCATAGTTTACTGCCAAACACCACTATTCCTTTGTTTCTCATGTGGCCAATTCTAGCTGGGTGAAAAGTTCACAGCCTCACTTTTGTAACACTTCCCACTTTTTCCACTTTTTAAGTCATACTGGCAACACAATTCTAGATGACATTTTAAGATAACCGTCACTAACACCACACAAGGACAACTCAAATATTAGAGCAGACAAGAATAAGCCCTTATTCAGAGCCACTATTAACACATAGTCAGAAAGCTTCAGTTCCAGAGGTGATGTACTACATTTAACCTAGCTTACTGATCTCAACCGCGAGGGTCCTACAAACCAAAAAATCTAGAAGAACAAAGGCATCTTCAGCCAACAAAAATTTTAACAGCCTAAAGGAAGCTATTTTAACAGCCCTAGATTCTTGATTTTCTACAACTAGAAACTGGTCCTAGTGAGCTTTTTCACTGCTCAGGGTAAGTCTCTCACGAAGGAAGAAGACTATTATATGGGACATCTGGAAAACAGAAGCATGGTACTCATGCAAAATAGGGATGTATTGCTTAGCTCCTACATGTATTTGATCTCTACTCATTCTGTACCATTAACAGGATACAGAAGAGGGTTATAGCTACATTCAGCTCTAATAACCTGTGCAATATCTCCTTTCAGTTCTCTCTCATGCTCAGTACATCCTGACAGCTGGAAGCTAACTGAGGCTGATGGGAAGTGACCTACTTCACCACAGAGGGGGTATTTTTGAAAAACACGCTGCATATGCTCACAGGACTTTTTAACCTAGGTTAGTCTTCTCTGAGAGATGATTATTTTACCTACTTTTCCCATTATTCTTTAACTAATGACAATTTGCAGCACAAGCTGTGTTCTCAATTCTGAGAGAAATGTTAACCTCAGCCATCACCACACATCTGTATTTTATCTACATCCAAGAAGGAACGAGAAAAGTATAAGAATTAATAAAGCCACTAGTTTTAATCAGATGACTGAGGAAAGGAGTCAATATCTAGAATTCTGTCAAGAAACTGAATCTACAGTTTTGTTTTAAATTCAAGTACATTGTGACTATTTTGAAAACAATGACAGGGACAAGTAAAGATATATTTACATTTATGAAAAAGAACACTCAATCACCAACTTCTTGCATCAGCTCGTCAAAGTATTACAGTTTCACAGCTCTGGACCAGGTCTACTCCAGCCTTTTGCTGTGTACAAATACGAAGCATATAGGCTTGTCTATGAAGATGGATGTTCACTTCCCTCCTGCTACTACTAAATTAGATCTACCTACTGGATTAGAACTGCAATTCAGTATTTGTTAAAAGGAAAATACAGACAAATACGAATGCAAATACATATTAATGGGTAAGGAATTAATGAAATAAAACACACAAGGGAGAACAGCTCTCTAGTCTTAAAAGTTAGAAGCAACCGAAGCACAGAAAACCTGCTACCATTACTTGGCAATGTTAGCATTTCATAGGAATAAAAAACTCACATTTTAAAAAGATTTTCAGTAATTACTCTTAGATGTTAAATTCATTTTAAGTTAAACAAGAATACGATTTTCAACTTTGTACAGTAGTTTAGCATTCAAGCAATTTCTTCAGTTCAGACTCAGTGTTTCTGAAGTCTAGCTAACTATTTTGGAGAGATTCAAGATAACAAGACAAGATTAGCTACTTTGGCAATTCCTATTATATGGTTTTTGTGCTTCTCACAAGTGCCATCCTTGTACTTGCTCTGCATTAACTTTCAGAGTATTAATTAGCAGCTCAAACATATGCATTGAAAATCTGAATCCCTGGACAGAAAGAACTAAAACTTAAAGCAACCCAAGATTCAGATGCAGTTTCCTCTTGCTTTCAAGGAAGTTTACTTTAAAAATAAAATCAGCTACACCTGATATTCATTAGATAAAATTGAACACAGACAATTAATGATTTGAAAAATTTACTACAATTCCAAAATAAAACATTTAAATAAAGGCCTTTTTTCAATTATGTGGGTTGGCTAAGCACAATTGATACTGTCATTCGCTTATCTAACCAATTAGTGCTTCTAAAGAATGTATTTTATTTGTTCGCAATCATTTATTATCTGTGCTGTAATTTTGCAGCTTCTCAGACAACAAATGGCTGTCTTACATCTGGGGAATAAAACACACAAAAGAGTGTTTGGTGTGCTGTTTGAATACATGCAATTACTGGTAGTTAAGTTCTAATTAGCATGATTAGTTTTGAAACAGTTCTCATAATAACCGTCAACATTATGTCAATGTAGCTGAAGTTAATGGCATATTTAACAAAGACACACTCACTCATTTTCAGTATTATACTATTTAAAAGAAAGGAAGAAGCAAAGCTCTTTCTGAAGAAGTAGAACTGTTTTTCATAGACACTGAACATTTCTTATGTTTCTTCCTTTCAGCAATCCAACTTACAAACCAGTACTTTATATAATGAGCCCCCTCCAGTTTTCGTAAGACCATTCTTACAAATTAACACTGATAAAATGGCAATAAAAAGCAACAAAAGCACAGATGTTTGCAAATTCAGTCTTGCGTTATTTTGGGGAAGGCAGTTTGCAGGGGGATGAGTGGTTTGGAGGGGGAAGAAATCATGAGGTAAATCCTGTAAAAAATAAAGTAAGTAGTATGCTAAAAAGTAGCAAATGTTTCTAGTCATACCTAGACAAAACATCCCTTCACTGCTTAGTAGGAAAAGGCATAAGCCATTCACAAAGGCCAGTTTTACTGCTTTTCTAGTTTTGATGTTACTAGAAACTATTTCCAAGTACTAAAATATGATCCATTATTAAACTAACTAAAAATTTAGCCATTTCACTGACATCTTTCACATTTCCAAGAAGAAAGCACACGCCTTTCAGAGCCTGATTTACTTCATGCTATATACTCACCTCATGCAACAGAAGGAATAGCCAACCTAAGCTCAATACTTGCTATAAAGCTGAAATCACACATCCAGTCTTGACTGGATTTAAAAGCCAACTGTATTACAATCTACATGTTTCATCTGAGGATCTTGTTAAGAGGGTATTTTCATTATGTGAATATTTCATAGAGCAACTTACCATAAGGTAGTCAGGAAATATGCTGTCTCAGAAAGCTCTCTGGACTGTGAGAAATCTTTCTTGTGGCACAGAGGACTTTTTTATTTATATAAAACAGATAAACAAAGTTAAAGACTTCCTGCTCCTTAAAGTAAGAGATTACTTCTTTTTTTCATTAGGAAAAAAACCACCATACAGCCAAACAAGCAATAAATTAATAAAACCCATAACAGGAGTTTGACACTAAACCATGACAAAGCCAAATCTGAAGAAATTTTACCCAATTAATTTGGGCAAATTCTTTTCCTTTCATCTACACATTTATCCTTATGCATCAGAAAGACACTTTATGTTTAGGTTTCCCTTGTTTTTATATACGCAGCTAACTAGAAAATGTTAAAATCAAGAATTTCATTCAATCCGTGTCACACAAAATATCTTTCTGCCTATAAAACAGTAAGTAATTGCTCAGTTTCGGACTTTTTATCATAATTTTAAGCATACCATCTTATTACGATGACAAGTTAACAAAATTTGCTTTATTTCAATTAATTTTAAGCATTTTCCAAAATTTCTGCTTACACTAATAAACTGAAAAAACCAGTAAGTTTACAAATGGTATTTGAAAATACTTGTGGAGTGGCAGGGGACCGGTAGAGAACAGAATGACTCCTAAACTTTGGACACTGAATGAGGCAGCAACTTCAAGTTAACTCTCAATCTATCCTACGCTGGAAAGACGCCTGAAGTCAAATAAGTCAGCCAACAGTGCAAGGAGTCAGATAAACTAGTTCTACCACGGTTTCCCTACACCCCTGCAAAACTCAGCACTGAGACACACATTGAATTGCCTTCCAGGAGCACATATTACTGACCGTGGAGAGGAAGAGACTGACCAGACCAACATGACCCATAAAAACATCCTAAAGCAGAACCACTCCTCAACTCAGCTTTCCCTTTCCATTCAGTGTTGAAGACATTCTGCATCATTTTCTTAATGTTTTTAAGTCCACACCAATTCTCTGTGCAGACTCCCATTGTCTGTTCCAGCACCACAGAATCCGTCTGTCATGGACAGTTTGAAATGCTCATGACAGAAGCTGAAAAGTAACACGACTATCACTTAGCTGCCTCTGAACTGAGGGGACACCTCATTGCAGTTACAACTTCCTCATGAGGGGAAGAGGAGGAGCAGGACCCGAGGGAAAGGCCTGAAGCTGAAATAGGGGAGGTTTAGGTTGGATATCAGGAAAAGGTTCTTCACCCAGAGGGTGGCTGGGCACTGGAACAGGCTCCCCAGGGACGTGGTCACAGCACCAGCCTGACAGAGCTCAAGAAGCATTTGGACAATGCTCTCAGGCACATGGTGTGATTTATGGGGTTACCCTCTGCAGGGCCAGGAGTTGGACTTATTGATCCTTTTGGGTCCCTTCCAACTCAGACTGTTCTGTTATTCTGTGAATTAAGGGTCCACATCAAATCCAATACACTACTCACTCATCACAAAATCAACCTTCTCCTATACATCTTTAACCCAGTTCTGCAGGTCTACATGGAAACTGTATTTTTAATTTATAGTCCAACTGCCTATACTACAGGAGTGAATAACGTATAGCTATTGAACTCTAACTAAAGCAACATCTGCAGCCCATTTTTAATCAATATTCTGTAAAAAAATCTATAGTTTCCCACAGAAAGGTTTTACACCTGTGAACCAGTAAGAGATTTTGTGAATTTTTAATAAATTATTGACAGAACAAGGAAAAAAATTATGTCTTTTGTACCCTACTTGCAATTGCACTAAACTTTGACCTGTTCACTTGTCTATATTCTTGTCTGTATTGGCTCATAATCACTGCTCAGTCAGATCCATATCAGCTGAGTACCAACCCAAGCAAGAATGATCAGCCCTAGTAAAAGAATTAATAACAGGCTGATAATTTTTCAGATGAGTGAGACAATACATTTAAAGTAATTTCAACTCAGACTGTGAACAGCTGCATGAAAATTCTTCATACAAATCTCTTCTACATAAGGGTAAACTCTTTCCTAAATATGATTAAAAGCTCCAATTACGAAATCTAACAATAGGCCTCCCGAATTCAACTCTGCCAAATCACGAAATCAAGGAGAAGAGAAAAATATGCAAGGAGAGGGAGTGATCCCTAACTTATGGCCCCTTTTCAGCAAAGACCAGAGTCCTTCAAAAGCCTGACAGTAAAGTATTTGTCAAAAGAGGCTTGAGAAGAGCTCTGCCTATGTGACACTAATATTAACCTCCTTAGGAGCCAAGTCTGATCAGCAGTTCCAGATAGTTCCAGCAGTTCTGAGGAACCTGCACCTCCACCCTGTGCACAATCTGCTCAGATCTGCTTAGACGGCTCTTGCCTGCTTTTGCACCAGAATGAAAGAAACTGCAGTCAGACACAGATAAAAGATGTGGAGAGACAGGAAGGAAGAAGTCTGTGGCAGACATATGCCATAACTATATAGGTGATGAGTGAAAGGGCCTTAAGGGAGCAAGGCTCACTGAATTTTTCATTAGTCTGTTGTTTTATGACCATTTAAAGTACTTTTTGTTGAAATGGTGCTGCATCTTCCTCTTCCTATAGTTTAAGCATCACAGCAAAACAAAAGCACAATATTGCTAGCAGCATGCTACCTAATAGTAGTGCAAATAGAAACAGAGCATCGAACAGCAACACAGCCCTTTTTAAATTTAGCTAATTGGGAAGAAATAATTTTTAATTCCCAAATATAGAAAAGAAGAAAAAATGTGGGTTTAATGCAATTTAAATTGATTTCTGACCATTCATCTACTTTCTTTTTCATTTCAAGGATACACAATCTAAATACTTCATGCACAGTTAACAAAGTATATAGGTTGACACTTAATTCCCTGCAAAATATTGGGGTTCAAAGCATAGAACTTCCAATAGAACCAAGTGTTTGTAATAAGTGTGGAGTCTAAAAAGCCATATTGCCCTGAAGAGCCACAAACAGCACCACCACCAAGCAGAAGTCAGGATTAAATCTATAGGTGAAGATTTGTTGCATTTGAAGTGAAATACTACATCAGACAGATTACGGAGAAAACAGCCATCTACCTATCAATACAATACGAAAAAGTGTCATGGTGATATCTGTTCAACACTGGCTGACCATAGCTGCCTTCAATCTGAATACTGTGTTTAAAAAATCCAAAACAAATCACAAAATAAGGTTCCCATGGAAAATAGACATGGATCAACAAAGTTTTAATGACCAGCCAAAATGCAGGAGAGGGGGGAAGCAAAGCATTAATAATTTTTTTTCTTTCTTTATACAAGAAATGTATTACCATAACTCTTTGAAGAAAAGTATAGGCTAGTACACAGGGCCCTGGAAAATTTCAACACTTCTTAAGATATTAATATAGAGAAACACAAAGCAGTAAAATAGATGCTTGAAACTAAAAAGCTGAAAGTTCAAGTGTATGATGCATCTCTGCCCTTTCTCTTCCCTTATCATTTCATCCAAAAGACTTAAATGTATGAAGCATGAGTTTAATTATTTCCTCATGAGCACAAACTACTTCAGGAAATGAAAACAGACATTGACAGAAAAGAATGCTCAAGAGAAAGGACAATTGCCTTCTATTGCATGGCTTTTTTTTCAAGGAAAGAAACCATTTAAATGCAAACAGCTATATTAATGCAACATTCAGCTCAGGCTTTATGCAAAATGCAGTAACCCAATCCAGAGTTACTGCTACCATAAATGTTACTCAGCTGCACTCAACATATTAAGTAACGTTGTGTGCAGGCATGCATTAGGTACTTTAAAAAAGCACCTTAAGGAGGAGAGATTAGTCTGGAAATAGACTCTGGTTTGATCCCCATCCTCCCACCAGTAGATACAGAGATACAATTTTTTGGTACATTTCTAGCACTGAAAAAAATTACTCACCAAACTAGCAGTGAGTGAAGGTGCTGACTGTCCCAGTGTTTGGTAGCGCATCCGAACAAGATTAGTGGTTTCTGTAGGTTGCCACAGCTGCTGTCCAGTTGAACTGGGAAGCAAATATTTGCCTGTCAAGTTAAAAAAGAGTGAGTTAAAATATGAGATGTTGCAGATGAGGCAATGCAATGCAAAGTTTATTACAACACTCTTGCCACTGTAAAACATCTTTCACTGCAGCCCTGACCAGAGCTGATTCCAACAGAATTCCTGGTATTCACTTGCTAGTCCTTCACATCACCCTTCCACAAGATACAGTTCTCGTAGGCAAATTAACTTTTTCACTGTTCTCACAACTGTACCTTTTTCCTACACGGGGGAACACATTTAAAGCAACAACAAATGCAAACATCCAGAATGCTAGTTCTGAACCAAAGGAAACTTAAACTCTGAAAGCTAGTCAAAAATGAAAACAAAAAAAAGGGTATTAAAAAAATATTCCTCTATTTACCCCTTGAAGGAGTAAGGTTCTGAGTCTGAGGGACACAGTGAGATTTATTGGAATAAGACACCATGCGGATGATTACACCATTTTGTAATGGTTGAGGACTATTCTGCTTCTACTCCAGAATTCCTCATAATCTACCTAATGTGTATCACTCGATTCCCAAGAATCTTTATCCAGTGTCCCAGGTAAGGGGAGATGACCAAGGTGCAGGCCAGCCATTCCTTAGGAGTGCTCACAGGGGGCTCTCAGTGCCTGTGCTCTCCGCTCAGTGGTGTCACTTTGCTGCGGGCAGCAAACCGTGAGCCCAGGGCCACACAGGGTCACACTCCCCATCAGAGTGTGATGCCACTCAGCCAGGACTGTCTCCCCACAGGTACTAATTAGGCAGACCACATGTCCAGCTCAGGAAGACTGAGCTACAAACTAGCAGCAAGAAGAATATTCCGGGAATTATACTAAGATGACAAGCATGTATCAATACTGTTAATTTCTGCTTACTTTCAACCACTGTCAAGAAACAGGACAACAAGCTATACACTGGGCTTGGCCATATGTCCACCTTAAGTTCTTACTTATCTCTGAAAACTATGCAAAAGTGAGACGATCGCATTACTTAAGCAACTGACTTCTCTTGGAAGACCAATAAGCTGATGCAAAGCAACAATTCGGAAGACTTTTTATTTTTAATCAAATCTCAGTTCAAAAACACAATGCAAGATCTTGACTGAACAGATCAAGTGAAAAACATCTCCAAACCACACGGCCTAAACATTTGTTTCCTGAAATTACTAATCCCCACCTCATTAATCTTGTCATCTCAGACAGCTGTGCAGTGGCTATGTGCATGACCACTGATACAGGATGTGTATGTACCCTGGTAAATCGGCACAGGTTTGCCAAGAAATCAAAAGCCTCAGCTTCATAACTTTATTTTAACAGTAGATCCAGAGAGAGTTGCTGAGGTCTCTGGGAACTGACTGTCTTGGAAGCTAGAAGTTCCCAAGCAGCAGCACAGGATAATCTTTTAACACTTTCCAATTAGTCTTCCAAATGTGCTATTGTTCTTTGTTACATTGATAAAGCAGAACCCATAAACATTTTTTCACCCAATTTGCTAACAGCCTGCCTGAGACTAGAAGAAAAATGTACAACAAAGCTGTGGTTTCTTGCCCAATTATCTAGGATAACATTTCCCAGAACTGGAAAACCTGAATTAATTTCCCATCTGCTCCCTCTGCCTGTTTCTATCAAATTCTGGTTCCCTTTTTGCATAGGCTCCTATGATCCTCAACTAAAAGGGTGCCACAAAAAGTTTAAGGCACTGATTGCAATATACACATCTGTAATATTCCACTGATGTCAATCCTGAAATATACCAGTGACACACGCAATCAGAGACAGCTTTATATCTATCACCTTAAAAGGTTAATTCCTTCTCATATGGACAGGAAAAAGAGAATCAAAAAGTGACTGCAAAAAACTAAGTCATACAAACCTTCCATTTAAATAGGTATGTTTTACTTCTTTAGTGCCTTCTACATCAAAAGAGGTCTGTGCCTTTTCTTTCCTTCCCTTTTGACTCTACTCCTCAGTCACTGGTAAGACGAAGTTCTCAGAGAGGGGTGCAATCAAACACTTCCTAGCGCTGGGACCCCTGATTACAAAAATCTGTCAGGCTAGAATGCAGACTACAAACACTGTAATGAAACTGCAAGAAGGTTTCCAGACTTGCAGCAACATCCAGACAGCTGCAAACAAGCTACCAGCAAAATGCTTCAGCAATACCTATTTTGTCAAGCAGATATACAATACACATAATGCCTTCAGAAACTCTATATTAATCCACTCTAGAAGCCATCAGGAAAATTATGTTAAATAATTTTCAACTTCATCACTGTAGCATAATATGAGAGCATTTTATCATCATAGGAATCAGTATTTGAAAAGCAGTAAGTCTTCCCCTGATCCTTAGAATAACAGAGAATCCAAGAAAGAAAAAGGTTCGTTCTATTAAAGTTTGTTCTAAAACTGGGGAAAATCATCACTCCTTGGTTAACACGTGCACTTTCTCATAGGGTGCTGCAGTTTAGGAATGGTATTCCCCAACTTAGTATTCCCAGTAAAAAAGAAAATCATAAGCTGCTCCCCTCCCACTCCAGTGGGACACACAAAAGGCAGAGATCAAGGATCGAGGTAAGGACATTTACTGGAAACTGGCAATGAGGTAAGAAAATGAACAGCAACAGGAATAACACTAAACACAAACATGTACACAAATAGAGGGTTATTTACATGCAGAAATGCTCAGCAAGTCCAGGACAATGAAAACCAATGGCGGACAGACCCTCCGCCCACCACGCTTTCTCCAGGACCAGAAAGAAACCCCTTTCTTCTCAGCAGCAAGAGAAAGAGACCCTCTCCCTCACCTCCTCAGCAATGAGGTAAGATGGTAATGAATAACATTTGGGTCTTGGCCATGCCCACACAGCACAGCACACAGCAGCCCAGAACTCCTGGGCTCAGCAATCCGGCAGGCTCAGCCACCCCGGCAGCCAGGACTACAGCACACCAGGACTACTACCACAGCTGGTACAGCAAAAAAAAAAAAATTAACTCTGTCCTGGCCAGAACTAGGACACAGGGTGTTAAAACCAGTCTCAAAATCCGCTGTCAAGAAAGCACTAGGCCCTTCCCGGACTGCACTAATTTTCATTTCATATGAATCCCACTTGAACTTCCCAAGAAAGAAGATGGAAAGCAACCATTTGCATTTAGTACACAAATGAACACTGTTTTGTTTGAGTTTGGATCCCAAGCCAAAAAGATTTAAATAACAAGACAGTGTAGTCTAGGAGGAGGAAGATACATCAGAAGTAAGTGCTATTATTAATGCTTGTACTTACTTTCTGTTGTAAATGTGCACCAGATCCAAAACATGGAGAGCTAATATTGTCTGTACCTTACCATGTGCAGGGCATTCTAATAGTCACCTTTACTATTTGCCCTTTATAGTAATCTATATTTTACTCTGTTTTTATCTTGCTCAGACATCTGAAGGAAAGTCTAAGATATCTTGATACAGAGGCTAGAGGAGATGCAATCCTACTGTTCAAAACAACATAATCTTGTACTAAGCCCTTCCTTGAAATGTAGTATTTTGCCTGACTGACAAGAAAGCAGAGTGGATTTACTTAGTATTATGGTCAGGATCTCCACTGTAAGAATTCACTTAATATTTCACTTTTTTTCCTGCAGGATTAACACCAAGAAATATTTAAAATAATGTTGAGGGTGTGTTTTGAAAAGCTAAATTAGGCAGTAAACACTATCAAAATTGCCAATGAAATTGTGAACATGTGTGATGCTGGAATGATCCCTCCTGCCATCCTTACAGCCAAACAGGAGCCTTGAAGGTACCACAGTTTTCATAAAATACTGGAATTAAGGCAAGCAGACTGTCTAGAACTCCAAATCTTCTTTTCATAGCACACAGGCTTTTAAACACAGAAATGGCATACAAGAAATATGCTTTCTATAGAAGCAAAAATAGCCAGGCGTTAGACAAAAAGATGGTAGCAGATAAGTCTGAGAATAGCACTAACCTACTGCATTAAAACCTACTGCACTACACAACAAAACAGTCCCTGCCCACAGTGAGTTAATCAGCAACTCTCCCTCAATTCTTCCAATAACAAAATGAAAAAAAAAATCCCCTCATGCTGTCCACTCTCCCTTTTCCTTGACATTATAGCACTGCTACACTTTTCTTGCTATAGTTTCATTCATAATTGCATGCATTTTACTGCTTATACATTTTCTTTGATAACCCTTGAATTTATACATATCCACACTTCCCCTTGTTAAGTGATTTAAATGCCAGTATTATACTAAAAATTTGAGCTGAAATACATTATTATTTTCACACTACATTCATGTCTGTCTTCAAGTTTAATGCTCCAAGCAGCTCCTTTCCTTTTTAAGTGAACTGATTCATGAGAGACTGAAAGGAAGGCTGCAACTCCACCTCAATCCTTCCATCTTAATTCAGTATTCTGGCCCATATACAGCATATAACACTGACATCATCTAGACCACTGACACACTGGTAGTAATGTTCATATTACTTTCATCAGCTATTGATATTGAGTCACCCACTGACAGAGGTCCTCTGCTTCTGTCCTCTTCAGTTCCAAAATGGTCATTGTTGACGTCCTCCCCCACTTCCTCTGCAGACACTTTGCTGGTATCTTTATTTCACTTCCTATGCCTGAAACTACCAGGACAGCCTAAACTAGGAACACTGGAACCAACAGCATCTCTTCCCACATCTGAATGCAATCCTTGTTAGTCCAGTACATTTATCAAAATACATTTTGATGAAGGGTAATTTAAGTTGACTACGTAACGGCAATAATTTAGCTAACTTAGCATTATTTAATAGTATTACATCATCATTGGTGAACATAGGTAATATATCACTGCAGTTCAGTGGCATCTTCCCCTTGAACACGTCTCTTGTACATCTAGATTCATTTGAAATGAATATTTGTTGAAGGTCTAAATAGAATAATCGTTAATTTTTAATTTAATTAATTAATTAATTTAATTAACTTCTGTTGCATTCAGCATGTGCATATTTGTTGTATAACTTACTGTATAAGGACAAAATGACTTGTATAAGGACAGAGACTAAAACCACATACACTTCCACAAAAATCAGTCACAAAAGGCAGGCTTTGCTTTATTCTAAACAGAAAAGTCTTCCCTGCTGCTCAAGTACTACCTTCCTTCCTCTATCCCTCTCAAATGCATCTCACAATAGGGTGGCTGAGAATTACTAAATGAGCTCAAATCTAACACCTACAAATCTTCCATTTTCAGCTAGAATTTAGAAATAACTTTGTCTCTGATAATTAAACAATTGCATATGATTAAGAAAATGTTTTGGCATCCAAGTAAGATTTTACCTGTACAAAAGTACTTAGGACAGTATAGACTGCACTGCTAGAAAATCTGATTTGTAACCAGTCAAAATGAAAAAATAAATACAGAGGAAGCATCTTGAAAGTTTTTGATAGAAATATTTTTTGTTAAAATATTAGACACGGTTTTCTATTACACTACTGCAAATAGAAGACAGGCATGTACTTTGCTGAAATGGAAGAATCTGAATTTGGGCTGACAGCAACCACAGACACAATTAGTCCAAAGCGAAGCTGTGCATGTGATTACAGTGTACCCCAGACTCACCAGAAGCTAGCATCAATGTGTTTGTGTTAGCTGCTGAGAAATAGCAGCCTTCAAAATAGCCTCTTGCCACCTGGACCTCTTTAAGGCAAGGGCCAAGAAATACTTATTTCAATTATCTTGTTAAATCAACTACAGGTATTTATGATATAAGTGCAGTATATTTTAAAAAAATACAGAAAGCTAGATACTTCTATCTCACTGGTTTACTGAAGTAAAAATACAACTGATCTTATCTCAAGAACCGATGCTCTGGACAAGTCAGACTTGCCAAGCACAGTTTCAAGTGGGTTGCTCACTCCACCCCTCTTCTTGGGGAGCCTTAGAAGCATGAGCTACCTCAGAGCAACAGCAACAAGCCACAGTACAAGAGAAAACTGGACTATACTGCAGAGTGCTCTGGGTCATAAAAATGTTCTGAAAAGAAACACAGATGGGTACTGCTCCCCCCTCTTACACCTGGCGTATTTCCAAACACAAAAAAGCTGCAGAAGAGCTGGGTTCATTGATAGGTCTTGATGCAAACAGAAGAAAGACTGAAGCCAGCACCTGCCACCATGTCACCAGAGCAGCAAGGGCAGTCCCAGCACGTCCAGAGCAGCCACTGTTACCAGATGATAAATTGTCTACACCTGGTGAGCTAACACAATGCTTATTCTCCAAAAACTACTGGCCTATGGAACTGCACAGTGTCCATTGTGTAAGAAGCAGAACTGCAAGGTCACCAACCCCTGTGCCTGCCAACTCAGCCAGGTCGACTGGAACATTGGGGTCTACAACCACCAGGGACCACCAGACAGACCCCCAGGACAGAAGAATGTATGCGTAAAGGGGAGGGAAAATACGTTAATGATTTTAGGGAAATTATTATCATATTCTGGGACAATCAATCAATACATATGTAAAACATATGATACAAACAGAAATTTCCCCGTACTCAGTATGTACGGCTTCGGGAAAAGATATTTCCCTGTGCAACTGGCCAAATAAAGAATGCTTGCTTCTTAATGCTACATTGGTGTTAAGAACATTTTTATTTCGCTGAATTTTTGGTAACACCACTGCCACTCGTAAACTGCCTGAGCAGCAGGAAGTGAAGACCAAAGCTGGAAGCAACATACCACCACTTTTACCCCCGCAAATAAGTGAAGCCTCACTCCAGGTTCAGACACCTGCCAGGTGAAAGGCAGAGTGCCCCACCTTAGTATTTACTAGGTTCAAGTTAGGGCACTTAGCTTTATTGCCTCAAATTGAACTCCTGCAGACATCTCAGCTGTAGGAAATGATGGGGACACTGCAAATTTTAGGGTCTATTTTCACATCTCAGGGCAGGCAGAATGGGTGGAATTAAAGCTCATCATTCCCATCAGCTGTTAACCAGAACGTAAAAGAAGAGTGGACGGATTTGAAGTCATCACTAGGAAACTTTTCAGTATTTTGCCTTATTCTACTGTAGCTACATCAACAAGTTTTACTTAAATTTCAAATGACAACCAACATTAAAAAAAAAAAAAATTACCATTTTATTAATGTCTTATTTATTGGCCAAAACTTAAAGGAGCATGTTTTGCATACTACTCAGCTACACATGGTTGCAGTTAATGAACAATGCCACTTTCCCAGTCCAACGCAGGAGGTGAAATTTTCCTTTCAGCCAATTTGTCCCCTAAACATAACATTTTTCAGGTAAGTCTATAATTACAACTGACTCAATTACAATTTCTTTTGTTAGTGTACAAGAAGCCTTCGTAAAAAACCCTATGACACTCACTATAGTTCTTTCACTTTTTGATGTACTACAAATCTCCTAAAATGCTCTATCTTTGTTTCACTTTTTAAAATCTGATGAAGCAGAGCTGCTCTCAGGCACATGGTGTGATTCTTTGGGTCATCCTGCACAGGGCCAGGAGACGGACTCAGTGATCCTTGTGGGTCCCTTCCACCTCAGATATTCTATGATTCTACGATTCTGGCTGGCAATGCATGAAATAAATGTGGCCCAACAAAGGCAAAAATTTGGGGCGAGGTTATGAACT
>VZTF01000265.1:146620-180686 GCA_013397755.1 Cnemophilus loriae | reverse complement strand
GGGGGAGGTTATGAACAAAAAAAAAAAAAAAAATGGAGTAGATCTACCTTAAAATTTCACCAATATAGGCAGAATTGAAACTGGAAAAGGACACATCCAGTTTTGGACCACAAACTAGTAGGATGAAGTCTTAAATCTGTATCCAAAAATACATACACATAAAGAGAAAATGAAGCCTCTATTAATCTTAACTACAAAGGGATACAGAATCAAGACTGTTTATAAATCAATTACCAGGAATAAGTCATCACATCCCAGAAATAACGGTTCATGCGTGGAACAAAATTCTCTCACTGAAAGTCATTTAAAAGACAATACAAAATTTTGCTTATAAGGAAATTACTCGCAGTTCCTTTGCTAACAGATACTTGGTGAAGTTATATTTCTATATTGACTATTTGCAATCTATTATTGAACTACTGTGACAGCAATATAACATTTGAAAGGCATTTGCGATCACCAGCAAATCACCGTAACCTTTAATCAGATTTGGAGGATAAGGATAGGTTTGGGGTTTTCAGTTTGGTTTGTCTGGTTGGGTTTTTAAAGTTTTCCATACCAAAAATACCTAACTCAACAGCACTGTTAGCCAACCAGTGACAACAATAACTACATGATAAAAACACCCTAAAGACTGAAGTTGTCATCATGACACTACTTCTTTACCTCACAAATCTACTTAAATATTTTGCTCAGCAAAACAATTAGTTGGCAACATTTATCAGTGAGCTCAGAGACAGAATACTCTGCTTCCTTTTCTTCATCGTAACAACAAATTCCAAAATTTATAAACTGACAGTCCATTCTATAACACAAACCTAATACACAGGTATTACTGCATCCTTTTCATGCTTTTTTCCAGTTTACACCTGCTCTAGAAAAATTTCAAGGTCCAGCTCTATAACTCTGATAACAGTAGGAAAAACAGATACTTAATATTCACACTGGACACATGATGCTACCAAAAGGACACTAAACTACATGCAGGTGATAATGAGACAGAGTTCCTTTCAACATATAGACAATTTTGCAAAAACAAGAATCTTGCACACCAAGAGGTCAGAGTTAGCTGATACTGACAGACTTACAACAAAACTGTGCCTAGAACACAAAGGACCTCAAAAATTCACTGTTATTCAGTTCAAACATCATGTGAACAACTGCTTCAATCAGTGGCCAATACTGTTGCCTCATAGGTCTCCACCAGCTCAACATTTGGGGTTTTGCTGACAGAATTCATGGTAAGAAACAAACACCTCCCACTGCACTATGAAGAAGGTGCCCAGCAACTCATAACTGACATTAAGACAAACATGAAATGATGTGTTAACATGCTATTTTCTCCACAGTACCCACTATGACCCCTTTTTTTGTCTCATGTATACATTGTGATGCCTCATAATTAAATCACTACACGCTTATAGTAATTTTTCAAAAGGTAAGATCTCCCAATAGAAAATCCTGCTTCTGTTTTCACTGGAAAACATCTATAAATTTTTCCACTCAATTGTCGACCTTCATTCTAAGGATTAAGTACAGGAAGTGTTTTTTCCCTCTTCTCAAATATTTCTCTACCTGTACATTCAATTTATGCTAAAGCAACCGACTTGGAGAAAGCAAGTATGTGGTCAAATCATTTGCTTTACAACATCCACTAGAGAAAGACCAGAGGGAAAAAAACAAGAGGACTTAAGCCTCTAGGAGTATAGATCATGTGTTCTTGATGTGCAATTATAGTTTATTTCTAAATATGCTGCAGTCAGTTTTGCACAAACGAGCTCAGGTACTAGCAACAACAGGACTGCAGCCTCACAGACCTCAGATTTAGTTAATCAGCTGATTAAATACAAGCATTTAGCTAAGTCCAGGCAAGTTCTTTCATCTGTGCTTCTACAGTGACACTGGTAAGCATACTTGAGCCAGCTAATTCAACAGCTCTTAGGGTATTTCTTAAGGAACTACAACTCAAACTTCAGAAATTTAACATGCATATTAATTTTCTCCACTTTTTCTTTCTCCACTATGACAAATGACTCTTAACAACTTTCAAGCTGCTTTCATAAGTGTCCCAAAGAGGGTTAAACTCTATTTCTCCCTCCTTCAAAACTGGCAGCTTGCAAACATATCTGCTAATTAGGCACTCTACTGCTACAGTTTGCTTTGATCTCAACAACAATCAGCTTCTCATGTTCTGATGATACAAGCACGAT
Source organism: Cnemophilus loriae (assembly GCA_013397755.1). Classification (NCBI taxonomy): domain Eukaryota; kingdom Metazoa; phylum Chordata; class Aves; order Passeriformes; family Corvidae; genus Cnemophilus; species Cnemophilus loriae. Next base: position 178,476 of record VZTF01000265.1, on the reverse strand, counting down.
TAAGCAGCAATCGAGGAGTTAAAGGCAAAATAATGAGACAGGAATACAATATCTTATGTTCTCATCTCAGACTATTACATGGTGCAGATTCCAGATGTGTCAAAGAATATGGAAATTATCTTTCTAGGCACACAAGGGAAGTAAAAATCAACTCCACTATGCAGGCTGATTGAAGCCTTAAATGATGAAGGTAACTGACAATGACAAATATAACCTAATGTCATCTCAAACACCAGCGCACCAAGAACCATCTAAAAATGTGTATTTCATAGCAGAATATATTTACCTCATCTGGAGAAGACAGCTTTGTACTGAATGCTTTAAAAAAACAAACAAAAAACCTTCCACGCCGCATTTCCTCAGCCGTGTAATTATAGAACAGATTGCTTCTATGTCTTTCTACTAATTCTGGAATAAGTTTAACATGTGGCATGTTGCTTTAAGGAAACCTTTGAGGAAGGCAACTGAAAAGACTGCCAGATATGCTCTAGGTAGGCAGTGAATGAATGAAGCATGTTGTGCTTGTGATCATGCACTTGTGGCTGCTGAACCTTCCCACCTTTGTAGCCCGGAGCCCAGTGTTAGCACCCGTGCTGTGCTGGGCTGTTACCGTCCCTCTGCTGCTGTCGGGGAGAGCCCTCAGGCAGCTGCAGCTGAACAGGCTTTCTAAACCGGGTACATCCAGTCCTGACATGCAACACAGTGAAAGCCATTTTGAAACACACTTCTGCTCTGATATGAGAGGAGAAGAAAATGCAGCAAGTAAAACATCTTATTTAAAGGCACATCTGAGAGAGCTTTGGCACTGGCAGTCATTCTTACCCCGCATCCTACAGCACCCCAGCTTCTCGGGCTGGAGACAGGTCAACGGAGTCCACCAAGGTGTATCCCCAGAGAAAGCTATGAAATCACAGGGCTTTTTACGGGGTGGTGTAATCATGTACTGTATTCATATATTCCTGGTGTAAATATATATATCATTTCATATATGTATCATAAAAGGAAGAAATTTTCATTATGTACACAGGAAATATGGAACACTTCCTCTTATCTACACCAAGAGGCCATCATTAATAGAAAAAATCCTTTTTTTAAATGTTGCCATTAAACTAACCACATCATCGTTATGATAAGCAGTTGTATATAATGGGAAGGTCCCACTCTCAAAGAGGTTTCAAGGTACAAGTCACATGGTTGTACAAGTTCAAGTTTCCCCATTCATCAAGTTGTACCAAATAGCTGACATTTTAAGACTTAATGAGCTAATCTCCATTTTCAACAACATTAAAGATAATTTATACAGCCCAATGTTTGTGAAAATTCTGCTACTGCCAATTGCTCCTCTGTATGAACGGGGAAAACCCCCTCTTCCAAGTCCTGCCAGCACATGCCAACTCATGGATAAGAGAACAGCTTGTTTTTCATGGTCCATAAAGCTGTTGATCTTTCTGCTAATTAGTGTTAGCAGAGTGATGAATCTCTGAAGCAAAAACCAGACTGAGAATCCCCAAATTAATTTCAAATCAACCACAGATTAATTATAAAGGATTAACAACAATTGCTGAGCATATCTGGATGACTGATGACTCAGAGGTGGAAAGCTGATCAAAGCAAGAATATTACAGAAAAAAACATATAAATCACAAGATTTTTTTGGTTTTAGTTCTTCACGATTGTAGACAATACATGATCAGAAGAACATGAAGTAATTTTACTAATGTAGACTGCTTTAGAATGCTTGGATTAAAGATTCTATAAAATGAAATTAGTATGTATTATGTTACCAATACTTGTGTAAGATCAATATAAGCCTACAAGATAACAGCTCTACCACAGTTAGACACAATTAGCCCACCAGGAAGTCTTTTCCAAGTAGTTATTCATGAGATAACAGTAGGCAAGATAAAAAGTTCAAACTATAGGCAACAAAGTATATTTTTTTCTTTATATATAACAGCAAAGCTTATCAGTACAGTATAGAAACAACTGAGTTAGCTGCAGCACTCTCTAAAATATGAACTCTTCCCAGAAACATGTTCTCATATCTTTCAGAAGTAGAAAGGGAGATAGCAATCTCCAAATGCTGCACAGCAGCTGAGAAGACAGAACAGAGCTGCACTGCCCATCATGGGGTGAAGTGAGGAGGAGCTGCGGGACATGAAAGTAAGGGCAATTTGTTTTGCTTGTCCAAGTGATTTGCCAGGTTAACCCTCTCCACCGCAAAAGCTCAGTTAATTTCTCATCCTTTCATATTACCTTCTGCTATGGATTCTATTTAAGCATCTCTGAACACAGCGAACTAAAATCTGTAGACAATTTAAGCCAAAAACCCTCTGACTATAGACAGCTCTTTGAAGTTTGTGGAGATCAAGAACACCAGCCACCACAGAAAAGCAGCTTTTTAATTAAACATCTTTTCTCCTGATTCGAAACAAGTTTTAAAGTCTGTGCACTATTAGGAATCCTTAAGAAGGCAATCTAAGGCTACAGCAAGAGGCATTTAAATACACGTGTATTAAACAGATGTCTATTGTCCCAAGAATAATAGCTGATCTCACCTAACCATTCTTTCCTCTCAATTGTCTAGCACACCTCCAATCCTCTGCACCCAGAGGGCATCAGCATCCCTCTGAAGCAATCCTCTTTTCCCTATCTGACCTAGGGCTATGAAACAAGCAGCTACAGCTCAGCTTTGTGACAGGGCTTATCCTGCAGTTCAACAACCTGTGCAAGGACTGTGTTTTACACTTTCTGTGGCACAAGCAGAACTTTTAAAGATCCAGTTTATTCCCCAGAAAAAGGATGTGGCAAGCATTACTATGAGCATGTGTTCATGCAGGAAAGAGGTAATCTGGAACAGGTGAGAATTTAGGACACAGCAGAAGAGAAAAATAAAGTAATTATAGTGTAAAATTAAAAAAATACTCATTATAGCGTGACAGTGTTACCCAAAACTTTATAACCTGTTGGAAACATGACCTTTTACATTAAAAGATGAATTCATCATAAATTACATTCAAGTTCTTTTGCTCTGAGATTGTTTTATCTCATGAATGCTTAAGTTTAGCAACCACAGTTACGAAATACTACTTTTCATCTTGTCTTTCTATTAAACAGGACTGTTAGCACTTCACAACAAGAACTACTAACTGAGATTTGCTAGACTAACAGCAGGCCACGTGCTATACACTCTTTTCATTCCAAACTCAGTCTCTGTTTTTCCAGAAGTCTTCCTCCTTGGCAATGAAGATTAAGGAAAGCAATACTGTTGCAACAATTATATTGAAGAGTTTTTCCAAAATACAATAGCATGGTGTCTCCAGGAACCAGTATTCATTTCTTTTATTGGACAAACTTTAATCAGTGCCTGTGTAGCAATTTTCAACAGAATGCAATAGTAGATTTATTCTCAAAAACATTGATTTCATTTTTCTTCTACTTTGATAAGCATTCTTTGCTTGTCACTGAATACACACGGTTGCGGGTTGCTTAAAACTGTGCAACTCAGGGGAAAAAATTTGGCTCCAGTTTCCCTGAAGCTGTGCCAAAAATAATTTCAGTTTCTATCCCACCTCTGCAGGTTTCCAACCCTCTTCTCCCTTGTGTTGATTTCCCACTGGAAAGATCCAGTACATCATTTTCAATTTTTCTCGTATTCATATATAAAGAGTTTTGTAATTTGCTTCAGCCAATTCAGTGTAGTAGGTTCTCAGTAACTGTAATCTTTCAGGTTTTGAAAGTCTCATTCAATATATTGCAACAACATAGATTTTATTTCTTCTCATATGTCCTGCATAACATTATTGCCTCCTGTAAAGCTCAGTAAACTCATTTATTTGGGATCTATTCCCAGAGATAAAACCCCTATCTGTTTACCTCTATTAGTATTCAGCCCTACAGGAATTGAACTATCCTGTCTTTTATATAAACAAATAAATTTTGTTTTGTTTTCATTGTTAATAATGTTTATGCTCTATGGCTCAATAATACTGTGTTTTTAACAGCCAAAGGAAAGAGAAAGTAACATAAAAAAGTGCAATTCACTTTTCTAACATTTGGAGCAAGCAACACGCATCAGCGAAAGAATATTCTGCAAATCTGCAAGCTAGGAGTCTTGTCTCTTGCTTCACTTACTCCCACCTACTGTATTTTAGGAGTTGCACATTTTTTAACAACAGAAGCAGAGACTGAACTGTAAATAATTTCAAAGATACTCTTCCAAACTATTTTCCAATGAACTGATACTCACTGTTAAGCTAGCACTTAAAGGTATACTAAAAGTAACAAAAAAGAAGAAAGAATAAAGGAAGACAGTAATCAGTAATAGTGATATTAAAGATCAAGTACTTTCTCAAATTACCAGCCTCCAAATATTTTTCCCCCTCTATGGACCAGGAATATATTTTCAAAAACATTAAGACTTAAACAGAAATTTGGGAGGGAATGTGTGAGCATAGAACTAATCCCTTACTAAGTACATGTCAGCTCACCATTTTAAAAGCAGGATTTCTTGTGCCCCACTTCTTCCTTTTTTTTTTTTAGTGACACTGTGATTCTTGTAGTTTCAAACCAGAGTGGCAAATCACTCTTAAGCATTAAAGAAATCTAAAAAAACCCCAAAACTTCAGTATGTTAAAAAAGGTATGTAAATACATGACCAAAGCAACACTGAAATTATTAACTTCAGATTACTGAACATTTGAAACAACTCTAAGAAGTAGTTCTCCATCTGCAATAGTTTCTTTAAAACACTTTTTAAAAAGTCTCTAAAGAATATAAAGAACTTTCTGTCATCAGAATGAGTTTGATTAATCTAATCAGTATCAGGAAAGCTGTAAGATATTTAAATTATTTTAAGATACCAAAGCCCTAGGGTATTCAGGTTCATTTAAAGTGCATTGGCAATAAAGCAGTTTAACATCATTGCACACTATATTCCCAAATCCTGACACGAAACCCTGCACAACATATTGCATGCAGACAAAAAGCATATCCATTTCCCTCTATAAAGGCCTCAAGCAATAATTCAAGCATAGAGATAAAGATTAGAGACTATTGCAGCAGAGCACAATTGCTACGTTTGTTTTTGATTAGGCTGTCTTCTTCCTCTTTATCTCCATGGCTTATATGGCAAAGATCAATTTTTAAAGACCACCAACTCCACTTTAAAGTTAGACAAAAACAGAATTAAAAAACCACACCAGCTCCTGCTGAAAAACAACTGTGCTGCCAGTTTTTAGTTTCAGTGAAACTGCAGTTTTGTTTATACTCCAAGCTTTCAGAGCTGTCACACCCCAGAGTTGCCAGAAAACTGAAACTACTGAAATGGCTACCAAAATTGACACTTGTCTACTGCAGGTCAGTTACCTCTCACGAAAGCCCATATGGGTCACAAATACTCTTACACTGTTTCTGAAAGCTTCATAACAACTCATGGTAAAAATGAGGCTGCAAGAGAAATGACAAATCTTACCCTAGTGACACTAAATATCAGAGCAACAATTATGTGATGATACGATACAAGAAATTCCTGTAGTAGCATATGTTTTTCCTCCACATAAAGTGTGAGACAGTTTAATTTTTTAAGTTCTTTAGATTCCTTAAGGTTCCTTAGGACAAAATTATTTGTCATTTACCAGAAGCCTTGTAGGTGATTTTAAGGTGGTGAATACAAAGACAGGTATTGCTATAACTTCTTGGAGCTTCTTCCAGAGAAAGATTAGGGAAAGGGGTAGGAGAGAAGTGAGAAAATCCAGTACTCTGAAAATACTTTTCAGACACTTACTGCAGAAGAGTCAGCTGTATTCACTGTGGAACCATTTTTCACACCCAAGTGAAAACAACTCTGAACAATTCACAGAATTTAGAGACAGAGGACAGTCCTATCTCAAGTAAACACCATTTCAACTTCCTCTAACCTAAATTTCATGTACTTGATTCTAATATCAATCAACATCACTCGGACAGATAGAACAACTTCTTCATGAGGGGAAGTGGAGGGGCAGACACTGATCTCTCATCTCTGGTGAGCAGTGACACGACCTGAGGGAATGACCTGAAGCTGAAACAGGGGAGGTTTAGGTTGGATATCAGGAAAAGGTTCTTCAGCCAGGGGAGGTCAGGCACTGGAACAGGTTCCCCAGGGAAGTGATCACATCACCAATCCTGACACAGTTCAAAATATGTTTGGACAATGCTTTCAGGCACATGGTGTGACTCCTGGAGATGGTGCTGTGCAGGGCCACGAGTTGAACTTTACGATCCTTGTGGGTCCCTTCCAACTCAGCATATTCTGTTATTTTGTGAAATTTCTATGTTCCAGTAAATTTACTGAAATCTATGGTCCCTCTCACCAAGTACAACAAATTCCTCTATTAGCCATTATGCATTTTAGGAACATACTTAGTTCAAATTCTAGTGAATTTAAAAATAATTTTTCTTGACATACACAAAGTCTCTATTTTTTATATTCAATTTGCTCCATAATCAAAACCAATCACTCTTCAGTGACCATCACTGCCACAGAGGTCCCAGTACAGTCACAATACCAGCACCTAGTATCTAGAAGATGCTACCAGGGCAGGGAGGGCCAGAGCCCTCCTCAAGCAGCCTGTTACCTCTGCATGGCTCCACACAGGAGAAGCTGCAATTCACAGCTTGTGGCTAGTTGGTAAAGCTATTCCTCCCCTGAGAGTATTCCACGACATAAATGAGGCCAAACTGCATTTCCTTTAATGAAATCAAGTCTAAAGAGACCATGTGTGCACTTCGACTCCTTGAGGAAATAAGATATACGTGATCTCATGGACAGATGCACGTAAGTCAGCAAGATAAATGCCACAGTCATGCAAATCTCAAGAGAGGGGTCATTTCCAGGCTATGCTTGGCCACCTATCAGCAGCCCATAGAGGCAGAACCTCAAACATGACTCATCTCACTAACAGTCAGGGAACCCACGTGGAAGAGACTTATGGAAACTCCAGGTGGAGCTCGCACCTACCCCAAAGAGTTCAGCCACAAGGCAAACACCGGGGTCAAGGTGCCATCAGCTCCACAAGTGCTAAATCTCCAGGTGACATTACACACGCCCCAAACTCACCAGTCAGAGCTCCTCCAAGGCTTCCTCTTCTCAGCTGTCTCCCATCTTCACTCAACTGCCTCTTAAATTTAGGAGACTTTCCAAGGCCAGAAGACACTTCAGGACTGCTGGATTTTCGGAAAGGCATAGGTGGAGGTGATAATATGTGATCAAGCTGCAATGGAACGGGAAAAAAATGCATAACTATACTGTTTAAATGTTTATCTTCACTGAAAGAAAAATGTAAGTTACCTTCAACTAAAGATTACAACAGCATTTGGGAAAAAAAGATCCCAAAGATCTTAAGGTAACTAATTTGTTAACTGAAAAGAAAAATTTTTGAAGTGCCAGATTTGTGCCTGGCTGTGTAAGAGAGCCATCCTCCTCTTGAACAGTTCACACCACCTCCAACCACTTTCACACAAAGAGCATTTTTCACAGAGGTCCCCCCTCAAGATACAAGGGATCATACTTCAACTTACTCAACCCCCCATAAAGCAGCCTTTCTGCAGCTGTGAACCACCTGATATGGAAACCTACTCCAGGCAGCGACTGGCTCCTCAAACGTTCTTCTTTGTCAATTTTTCCCCACATCCATGTCAGCGGTCACTAGATGGCACTGCACTATCAACAAACTGTAAACCACTGCCCAGTCCAGGGAAATAATAACAAACAGATTTATCTATGCCAGTGAGAAAAAAATTAAATTATCCTGTTTATAAAAGGCACATTCATTTACACTGACTTTGAAGTTAAGTAGAAATACAGATCCTCGTTCGTCAGATTAGGTTCCTGCCATCATTTCCACACATTTTAGCTGCCTGGTCTTGACAATACATCTAATGTCTCAACATTTGATTAAATCCACAAAAAAAAGACAAAATGCATGTGAGCAAATACAAAGAGAGTATGAAAAAGCAGGATATGCAAGTATACAAAGTAGAAAAAGTTTTACAACCATCCTTCTCCTGTAAGTGCTGCAGTGGCATGGTGTCATCATTTTTAAAAACCATTCAAATATTTTTCTGTAACATTTAAAACCTAATTCTCAATACAGTTTTTTAGGAAGCCAAGCACATCTAAGTCTTGTATTTCTACAGTTCATGTACTGAGACTTTTCAGCCAGAAAATCTACACATTACCTGAATACCTGACTCCTTCATCCTTTCTGTCCACTGAAAGGAAGGAGTGAAGGTCACCAGAAACAGTGATGAAGCTGCACAGCAAAGCCCATTTTTGCTTACAGTTAATCCCACAGCAATGTTGTCTTCCCTACAAAGCATTTTGAACCCCATGTTTAGTTCCCTATATATTTAATATTTCACGTTAGTTATTGTTTTGGGGTTTGTTTTAAAGGTTTCCTTAATCAAATCTGCAGCTCGTTGGAAGTGTACATACACTCCTAAAGCATCGAGAAATGCAACTGATTTCTGAATCTGCTTCTTCAGTATATTAAGACCCATTCATGTTCACAACATACACTGAAGTATTTGATTAACTCATAGCCCATGCCTTTAGTTATTTCCTAAACTGAGTGGTTTTCGGGTCACAAAGAATATTTACTTAACCATTGTTATCATTCATCTTTCACAAGCAGAGGCATATCACAGATATTTGTATTTACAACTTCTAAGATACCTCCTAAGGTGAATTTAAAAATTAAATACAAATTACTCTTTTAAAAAGGAAACAATTGACAACAGCTGACTTCTAAAAAACACCATTTTGAGAGTCTTTCATGTAAGTCTAAAAGCAAATACTCAAACTACTTATTGACTGATGGATCCCAGAGATTGTTTAGTTCTAGACTCCAAATCAGTCCAAGCATCTGAAGATGACACGATCGCATCAAGGCTTTAGGTGAGTTACTGGCAAAAATTCATGCTCTTTCTTAAAACAGGTTCACACTTCGAAGTAACCAACCACATTTTAAATCTCTTTTTTCCTGAACTAAGGTTCATCAAGCTTTTAAAACACAGAAGGAAAAAAAATAAATACATGCACTAAGCTCCCTACACATTAGCACTTAAGCCAACGTAACAGAATTTTGCATCTTACATCTTCTCATCTTTTCCCCTTTTAACCAGGTATTTAAACTTTATGGTTGTTCAAGTCACTCCCACAGTCAATAGACTTGTGCATTCCACAACATGCAGTCTGATTTAAAGTCATTATTTCCAATTAAGCTGTGGTCTGTTTTCACAGATTTGAGGGTTTCAGAAGAAACTTTAAGACAGTGCTATAGTACAGACCAGCACAGTACCATCTAGGTCTTCATCTCATAACTAAGATGCTTTCCCAGCTTCAGAAACGTATGATGTTTGAGAGCTAAGACAGTTTAAATATTAGCCCCCCACTAGCTCATAGTCTTAAGAGCAATGCCCTGCCAGCATTCTCTCACAAAGGTACCCCCTTGTTGTCAAGTGACTCTATCACACCAAAAAAGACATTTTTAAGGTCTAATCCTACAAAGAAACAACATGGAAGTACAACATTTAGTATTTTCATATTGATGGCCAACTCCTGCTTCACAGAAAGAATGACACATATATCAACAAAGCACTTGTGGAAGCTATCCGAAGACTCACTTTTGCTTCCAAAGGACCAAAACAACCTAAGAGCATGTAAAATGTGTATTTGACAGGAGTCTGTACATTCTAACTGAAACTGCAGTAAACCAAGAAGAGTAGACAAGGATATATCCTTTAACAGCCTTGACATAACAGCTCTGGACGCCTGGGAAATATGAGAGAAATGGACTGCAGAAAGTTTCCAGGCTTGCAAGCTCCCTTCCTGTGCTACTCTCTAGACAGCAACATGTACCAGAACCTGAGGGGTTTTATAGCCCCCATTCAGACCTCACTTCAAGCAAAAGTATTTGCAGCAGATGAAGAGGCTTTCTGCCCTCAACGGAACTGCTTTCCCATCCTGCCACGCAGAGCATTCAAGTCCAAGGAAACCAACAGAAAACACTAGATCCTGCTTCCTTGGAACATAAAGCTGATTCTGAAGATGCATAACATGTTACATATTCAAATCCTACAAAGTGGTTAATTCAGTCAAAAAGACACTAGAACCATTCAGTAAGACAATTACATCAAATTCAGATAAATAACTAATAGCAAGATCTATTCAAACTTGTTAATACTTATTTGAAAGACCTCCTGGAAGCCTGAACACTATGAAAGTTCAGGTTGTGCATTTTACCAGGTACAGATTAGACACTACTGTCCACAGGACAACACTACAGCAACTATCTAAAGGACAGCTGAAATTTTACCAGAGATATTTTAAATAATTTTACTTAAGCTGCTTCTACTCAGCACTCAGTTTTGCCCATCCACAATCATCACTCTGTTGGTATTTACTTCATACTTACTAGCTATATGGACATGTGCTGATGTTGCATGGCATGCAAATGCAACAGGATAACCAGGGTTTGGCTGGTCCCCTTTTTCATCAGTCAAATTTGCTTGACAGTAAGTTGCAAGGAATACAATAGCTGTATCTCTGCAGGCAGTTTCCAACAGACACACATTCATGTTACATCTTGAGTATCTGGCTATCGCATGCTCTGCCCACTGTCTTATTACTGCACTCAGGCTGCAGCAATACCCTTCTCTCAACACCCTTTGAAAAGAAATGTTAGTGACCTCAGGAGCACTGGGATAACTGAGGGCAGATTTTAAGCTAAAAAATGAAAACGGTGAAAAACGAAAACTGTGAAAACAAGTGTATTTGAATGCCCTGTATCTAAAGTACAAAGGGGGTTAAGTTAGCCTTAGAGTGTATACAGGCTGCTTAGAGAGGGATTTTTAATCAGTACACATCTTGCCACCAGTCTCCGCTGTTAATATTCACAATGCATGGATAGTCAACTTATTTAAAAGTCTCCCTCCCCCAACATTAAATAATACCTTCTCAACAAAGGCACTTTGAAAGACAGAAAACACACAGCAAACACTAACCTATGAAGAACATACTGTTCTACAACATTTACTTCTTCCAATCCATTTTTCCATACATTTAATTAAAAAACTGCCTGCTTATGTCATAGGTATGATGAATTTTTACAGAAGCATAGTAAGATTGAGGGGATAACAGCTTTCACAAAACCCTACTTGCTCCCCTCACGCCTAAGAACCTTACAAATAGGAACAGACAGAATTATTATACGAGAATGGTTTAAAAACTGCATAGAACAGAATACCAAAATATCCTTACCATAGACTTCTACACGTAGATTTAGAGATCCTATAGAAACATGGATGGAATTTGAGTGACAGTCTCCTCCAGTTATACAGGAATCAATTTGTTCTCAAACAATTTTCTTCTGTATTTTCAAGCTATTAACTTTCGGTGTGAATAGAATCAGATACATTTCTCTGAAGATAATTATTCCCATACTGTACTATGGACTTTTAACAGCTCACCTACTCAGAAAGGATTATATTAATATTTTTTAAAACCTCAGTAGCATTAAATCCACCTATCTACCATCATGTATTTATTCTAAAGCTAGAATGAATTCTCTGCTTTATAATTATATCATCAAATAGTCACATCAAGTACGTCAGCCCACATGTCCTTATGAAAATTAAGGACATGAGAACTGATTCAAAATAAGACCTCGCATCAGTGTTTAGGAGCACAATTTCAGCTGAGTACATAATGAGGAGTGAGGCAGTCAGACACAAAATGCATTTCAGGAGAGAAAATTCGTGGTACAAGGTGAATGAAGCTAAGAGAACACAATCACACTGATAACACCAGGATAAGGAAAATAAGCTGTTCTGGGCTGCAGAGATGTGTTGCAACATGGAGTGTCTTTTTCCAGTAAAAATTAAATTGAAATGAGAACTGAAGTCATCTGATCAGCTCCACTTTTTTTTGCAACACACACTACAGTTTCACTGTCCAAACTACTTCATTCCCAACCTCCCCCAATTGCTCCACAAGAAGAATTTCTACTTCCCACAGAAACTGGGAAATACCGCCCAAGTATTCAGTCTTAAAAATATGAACAAAGATGTTCTATTAAGCAATTCCATTTCTTCCTCCTGAATGCAGCACAACTTCTCTCTACCTCAGGTCATGCTCTAGATGCATATTCAGTCCTAAAGTTTCCATAAAAGGGCTGCGCACTGTCAGCCATTTGATGTCTCCCCCAGTCAGGCACCAATCCAAAAAAAGAGATGCATTACCTGAAAACTCTCATATGTAGTGTATCAAAAGCAGAAAATATCCAGAGTAGTTTTACTGCTTAGGGTCTTTTTCATTATCAACCCATAGTCCCCAAAGAAAATTACTGTAATAAGTACATTGTCAAGAAATATGCCAAATCACAGATGTTTAAAGAAGTGAGAAAGCATCAGGCTCCAGTCCTATGCAGATAAAAGTATAGAAGCCTCCCTGATGCTGAAGAGAGATTCAGCCATTCAGTAAAAACTCTCATTGTAAAGTTAAATGCTTAACAGGAACATGGCTTCACAAACCTTACAAATCCCTCCTGTCTCTAGCATCTTCAAATGTAAGCTATGCCAGAAGCAAGCATGCTAAGACCCACCACTAGCTCAACAGTGATTAACCCTTTATGCTTCTAGTAGTCTGCTTTGATATAAATCAATGTTTCTTCATGTTATTTACATTGGGTTCCTCTCAGCATGCTGCCTTTCTGGCTTCTTTGCTAGCATTTTAAGCACAGTTGTTGGAACACAATAGCCCGGTAAAGCACTGGTTTTTTGAGGCAAGTTATATAAACTTACTTTAGCTGGGCATAGGGCAGAGGTATGTTCTTATCATTTAAATACTCTCCCTAAGTCTAATTACATTTGGCACAGATACATGAGTTTTGATTAGCTGCACTGACACAGAGAGCAACACTGAATATAATCTTATTAACAGATAGGATCATACCTTCCAAAGGCATCTTAGAATTCATTTAAAAATACACTTTAGTCAATTAAGAGCATAGTGCAGTTTAGTTACTCCAGATGCTTGACAAGAACTCAGTAGAGCAAAATTAGACTTGAAGAGGAAATGCTACAGTGGTGTAGTACAGATACCAGAGAAGTCTGTCTTACAGTACCATCACAAGCGCAGGTGCAGCCAAATTTCCACAGATGTCCTGCAGTAACTCATGTCTGCGGCACACAGGAGTCCATTGCTTTCGGTCACAACAACATTAGCTTTCGAAGGATTCTGCTTGTGGGTGCAATCTAGGACTGCCTGTGAGTTTCCACAAACCTGTATCAAACACATTAGCTGAACAAGACTGTCAGCAGTTCCAATTAAATCAGCTGATGGTTGAAATATTCTACATTCCTTTTACTCACAAGCAATATTAATCCACCTTAGTTTTGAGTAGGGTTTGGAGAACTGTGCAATTATTCTGAATATTCACAGCTCTCAGAGCAGCCTCTGCAGAACACAGAACCACAAATAACTTACCACACAGAGATAAAAGGAAACTTCTCTAAAAACTAGCACCACTTCCAATAGCCATGGATAATGAAGGCGAAGAGTGGATACAAAGGAAGACTCAACAGGCCACAAGGATTTCAACGGACAAGGAAAGATCCCATTTCTTGCCCCATTTCCTACCACAGTTCCTCAAAAACAAGCAGATTTTTTTTTTACCACCATAGATCAAGAAGGAAGATGACTACTTATCCTACATTTCTTAAATTCAGCATCGCCTCTCCACGGGAAATGTCTTGTTCAGCTTGGCCTGAAAGATCTCCCTAGTTCTCCAGCCTAGTGGCATCTGTCATTCTAGTCCTCGACTTCAAGCCTTGGATTATCTCACTTCTCCCCATGACCTCCAGTTTCCTTGTTAGGACAGTGACACCAATTCATCAGCTATGGCACGGACAGAAAGTAAGATCCTAGGCTCACTATGGATTGAAAAGGATTAGAGACAGAGAAGGTCTTGTTTACAGGGAAATTTGCTAATCGTTCATACAGCAATACTCGATTTACTCATGAATGCAACCTGCAACTGGCACTGCAAACATGTTCTTATCAAGGTAAAGAGAAGAAACCCACAGTAAAGCTCTGCAATTCACAAAGCATCACTACTAACCATTGTATTTATTGATTTTACATCCCACATATATGCAGAAACACAGTGCTTGTAACTAAAGCCACTGTTCAAAACTGTTCAGTTTATTATGCTGAATACATGATGTTGCATCAATAAAGAGCATCAGCAAACAAAGTCATGGAGTTTTCTTATAGCATCTTATCTATCATACTCTAGGTAGTACAGAAACATTTTAAGAATTCTGCTAAGGATCAACAGAGACATAACCATATTATCTTGCTACCCACTTCCCACTCATTCTAGAAATGCAAATCTGCATTTAAAACAATTGTATTTTTCTTGAAAATAAATCTGATGTCTGGTCAATTAAAAGCAAATAAATACAACTCAGACAAATTTGAAGTATCAGCTATAGCTATGTTAAAAAATAATCAGGCTGCATCCATTGCTTTTTCAGAAATGTATTTACACATGATTGCACAGAAAATGAAGCACAGCCTTTACAGTATTCTACAAGGCCAAAAAGTGGCCTATAAATATGCATGCACACTGCTGTCTGAGCCAATTATTACTTTACCCTTGTTAAGGTGGAACAGTTTTGTTACAATATGACAGAGTCCTTCAGTTCTTGAAAGCCTCCTCTGTGCTGCATCTGTACACACAGACTCAGACTGCTCCCTTTCCAGGAAACAAAGGAAGCAACAGTATTTGTATTGAAGGCATTGCCTACAATAACTCAGCCTGCCCTTAGTCTCCTTGGATTTACACACCCAGCTTTAACAAACATCAGAAGATTAACAAATAGCAGGTTCGGCAGACCTCATATAAGGCCCTAAAAACATGAGCAAAAACCACAGCTCTATATAAACATAGTTCAACCCATGGTTAAAAGGGATCACATAGGGCACTTTACTTACAGGTAAAGTCAACCATTTTTTATTTTATTCTGACAGTCATACAGGTATCTTCTCAGGAATGCACATGATGTACTAAGGCCTTTTGCTTCTTACAAAAAGCCATCATTTTCAAACTAGGAAAAACTGTCAGCACTCTCAAAAAAGTGAAGTCAAAGCATTGCAAACAGGCTGCTAGTCAGAATGCAGATGCAGCAGCTCAACAGGTCAGCCCTGCTAGGAAGGACACAGAGAGACCAGATCCAACACAGCTGATTCTGTGAGGAAGTCTGTTTGAGAAGTTAACCCAAAAAAAGCATGAAAACAGAGAGCAGTGACCCAGGGGTCTCCCAAACCCAATCAGCTCTGCTGCAAGGGTACCATCCGGAAAAAGAAAATCCCACTTTCTGCAGTGGTACAGCTCCTCTAAGCACTGCCCGGGCGTCAGGAAGCATGCTCATGTTTTACCTTTGCTTCCACAGTTTTTAAAAGGGATGAGACAAAAGAAGACAAAAAAAAGGAAACCCACCCTTAGCTGCCCAGATGTGCAGCAGTGCGTGCCGCTGCTACGCAGCAGGAAGAATACTCCCTTCCTGCCCCTGTCCTGATGGCCATCTTGTCAGGAAAAAGTATTTTGTGGTGTTGAAATTCGCTGTCACTACTGCCACATCTGCCTGTTGCAAAACACCCAGAGAGCAGTCAGGAGGCAGCACGAGAAAGCTGGCAGTAGCACCTCTGATTCAGTCTGGGGGAGAAATCAAGGACACGACCCAACCACAAACCTGGTGGGTAGCTCCTAGGGTCTGGGAAACACCTTTGCTGGGACAAAGGGACGAGAGCTGAAAACCTGCAGCAGAAGAAAAACCACACACACACACACACCCTCCATACACCATTTCAGACATAACAAGACACTGCAGGTTTAAGGAGCAGGCTTGAACACAGCAGCCCTGATCCTTGAAGCAGGCCCACGGACACTGAGGAGCAGCAGTGGCTGACCCCCACTGCATCCCCACAAAGAAACTACCTGGCAGGGCAGGGAAGAGCCAGCTGCAAAAATCACATCTTCCTAACACTAAGCACACACTTGAGAGGGTTGTTTTGTTTTCACTGGTTTATCTACTTTAAGAAGTGGGAGAGAACAAAGACAACAAAGTTTTCAGTTAAAACAGTAAGAATCACCAAGTTTAAACAAAAGTTACTAATACTGTGACAAAGTACTATTTTCTCACCTTCCCTTGGATAAAGCCATCTCTTCGGCAGCTTTCTGTTCTTCATTTTTCTTTGGCTGTATTCATTTTCTTATTATCATATGCAGAGCATTAGTAGCATTAGCTATGCACTATGCTCTGCTCTAGATAAAGATATTAAACTAGCCACACTGAGTATTTCCTTAATTTCTCAATGAAAGCAGGAATTAGCTACATAGCAAACTGAAAAGAACTTTGATATTTTTAGACACTACAGGCAGCATTTTCATCCTTAATTATTTTAATAATCCTTTTTACAGGTCAAGAAATCCATGACAAATGCATGGAAATAAGTATTTATGCTCTGTGCATGTGAAGGCATCCATATGCACACCTTTTTCAAACCTCTCCAATGCTGCAAATCATACAAAGATTTTTAAGAAAGACTTTTTTCTGGCTCTTTAACCAGCAGGATGAAAATTTAGTAAAACTAACCTTCAAAGTCACTTTCAATTGAAAAAAAAAAAAATTGAAATACATAAGAAAGAAGCCTATTCATCTTCATCAGCTGTTGACACCATCATCATTTGTCTCATGGAAAAAAATAATTCAGAGGAGAATATATATACTCCAGAAAGAGGTGGTGTGTTGTGGGTTTTTTTGTTATACCATGAATACTAATGAAGCAAAAGCAGTTTAGTTCTTTATAAAATCTATTTCTATTCACATTCACCAATAAGCTCCTAGACTACCTATAAAGGTTTCATTTATTCTATCACATTGGAAGCCTCAGAAATCTAATTGTTTATTCAAGTCTATCTGCTCCATCCATGCTCAATTAGGTCTCACTTTTCCCTCAGTTACAGCAAAATTAAAAATAAAAATGCAAGCTGAAACATTCCTGGTTACACTGACCAGCTCCCCATAACAAACCACTCTGAAAAACCATTGTTTCAAGCACAGCAAGAGCTTCTTGACCATAATGCAGCATTTGCGGGACCTTCTCAGCAACTTAGAAAATTCCTACTCATTAACTTACTCCTCCTCTGACTAATGGAAAACACATTTGAAATGCAGCTTTTTAGTAAGAATTGTGTTAAGAACTAGTAAGCAATGTTAAGTATAACCGAGCCACAGCAATTCACAAGTACCTCATAAAAATGGGTGACATAATCTTCACACATAATAAGTAAAAAAAATTATTTTCAATTTATTTTTATTTAAACCATTAAAATAGTAAATAATCAATTTTGCCACATAAAGCTTTAAATTCAGCATCACTTTCATAAGGAATAACATATCAAAGGGAATCACAACACATTTATGCCAAGCAGGTACAAAACAAAAGAGAGAAACCAATGATAAAATGAGCTTGGAGTAAAAGGTTCTCAGCATGTAATGGAGCTGAAGCTGATCTATAAATCAATGCAAGATGAAAGCAAGATTATTTATGTGAAGGGATTGCATTGTTAATTTACAGTCTGATTAAGAAAAGAAACGCTTTACTTGATCAATGTACCAGTGATGTGCATGTATGAACTTGAGCACAAATTAGTAATAATTACCAGTAGGTGTATCTCCTCGTATTTTTTAATTAAGCTTAACAAGCAGCAGAGACACATCCAGAAAATGCAGGTTTTTCCTGAGTTTGCTTTTAACACGCTCCTAAGTTTTTAAATAATGCAGCCTCACCACAAGAGACCTTGCAGACACGGGCTTTTTGATCTCTGTCTTCCCGTTCAGTGCTGAGAAAGACAGCACATGCAGTTACTGAACAATAGCTACCATGAAAAAACCCTTTTCCTGAACTCGTTTGAAAGTGAACTAGAATAATGCATTTATTTGATAGCTTTATAGTTTTGCCCTCATCATCTAACACAGAATTCAGAGATTGGGATGCTTCTCCTTTAGCCTCCCTAGTAAAATTAGCAGAAAAAATATCAGAAGGGTAAGAATATCTGGGCGCAAGGGTGCACAATCCAATTTGCATTTGGCAGAGATTTGTAGTTAAGGACAATACTCAAGAACCATGTTTGTAATTTTAAGTGCCTCCACTGCATTTCAAATCATCTCTAAGCTGCCATTTGTCAGTCTCAGACAATTTACCCAGGTCTATCATTACCAGAAGGGATTATTAACACTATCCAGCCTAAGAAAGATTTTTGTTCTTTTTTAGTCTGATTACTTTAAGTAGTACTACCATTAGGAAAAACCATGAAGACCATGTGAGAATGTAACCAGATAGGTGACACTGGATCATTTTTAATACTCCACTCCTCTATTTAATTCTTTGTGTACTCTAAGCAAGTAATTGTCCATACATTCCAAACAGCTTCACTGTAAAACCTACATTTATTAAGTAGACTTACCCTTACTCGTCCTGTCTTTTTTATCCAGGCTTTTCCAATTAAACAAGCAGCTATTTAAAACAATTATATTGATGGCTGAGAGAAGAAAAGATCTCTACTCGGATTTTAAAAATCCTGTATTAAGTCCCATTAGGCAAGGAAATGATAGCATAATGTATCACACATATTATCTGAAAGAACAGACATTAGTATGTATGTGTAGGGAACCACAAAATAGACATGTAAGAAGTGTCCAAATCTAAACAACAACTGCATTTTTTACCAACTGTTTAGAGCTGCTATGGTTTCTTCACTCTCATACAGAGAATCTAAAATTAACAGCAAAAGATGATGTATGGCTTTCAGAGATTTATCTATATATCGTATCACCTCAGAGATTTACACACAGTTCCTTAGAAGTTCAGTATGACTTAAAACTCTCTAAATTACAAGGATTAGTCGTATACTAAATTATAGCAGTTGACTGGTATCACCATGAATCTCGTAAGTAATTTAACGCAAGTTTCATTTAAATGTCTACATTGTAGGACTTAGCACAGAAGCACTACAATGTCTGCAAGATGGTAGTAACCTCTCAATGAGAAGGGTTTTATAAAAATATTTTCCTGAATTAACCTGATTTAATAAAAAGTACAGTTCTACCCATGATGTTTCACATTGTGTTAGGGTCTGACTTCAACTTTTTTTGCACTTTCCACTAGTGAAAGGGGAGCGCTGTCGAAAGAGGGACAACGACCACCTTCTGTTATCAAGGACTACTCGATATCTCTTGCCTGTAAGGCAGCTGCACTTTTAACTGACTTGTAAATCAGCTTTGTGCACTCATTTCAAGTAAACACCATACCTCATCCTGTATCCTCAGGGCTACATCTTATTCAAGATAATCAAACCCTACATATTTCATAAAACAAAAGAAGTTGTCTAAGTCAATGTCAAGAATTTTAAATCACACATAGTCCTTTAATCTGTGTACAGTTACAGAGATTATCAACTAGAGCCATTCCACACCAGCGGCTTCAAAATACAGAATCATTTTTACCATTTCAAAATCTGAAAACAAATTAGAGCTATTAAAGGGCAAAGATACTGTCTTTTCTATGGTTTAGAAATTTGTCGGTTTATAGAAACCTAAAGTTTCTAAAACACCTAACAGCAGGGATTTGAAAAATGAACATTTTATTTAAAAGTACTGAAAGCCAGCATAAGAGATGAAAAGGCTAATAAAATGATGAGATACATAATCAAAGTTGTCTGGAACCCAACCACTTTTTCATTCAAACAGTTGACATGTTGGCACCAAACATCTCATACATACAAAGAAGGCTCAAGACAACTTCTTTCTTAAACCACACAATCTAATTTTTCAGGCTCTTTCAAGTATAAGGAGAAGCAATTTGGAATAATCTAACACGACATCAGGAACACTTCTTTAGTTTCACCTACATATAGAAATAGACTCTCGTTTAGATATATCATTACCACCTACAGTACAGTTTCATTTTATTTTAGTTGTTTTCTTTGATTCTGATAGATAGCAGTAACTCACTAAACCACAGCCTGAAATTCAAATAAAACAATCTTGCTAAGCCATACTAACGAGATTCCACAAGGAAAAACATGCCGTGCTAAAAGCTTTGAAATTTATGACTTGTGTGACTACATATCACTGTGGGAGTTAACCCAGTTTTTTAGTGATGTTCAACTGCTGTATTAACTGGACATCTTTAATACTAAATTTAAAAGTCATTTAATAAAACTATTTCACAAAAAAGAAAAACATGGAACCATCTTAAGCCAAGATGAAGACTATTATTACTATATTTTACTTTAGTTCAGTTACTACACTGTTCTTACCTCAACCCATGTGTTTTACTTTTCTCCAATTCTCCCTCCTCATCCCAGTGGGAAAGTGTGGAGTGAGTGAGCAGCTGTGCGGTACTTAGTGATCAGTTGGGGTTAAACCATGACTGATGCATTCCCCATTTGGAATTTAGAATAAAAATACAGGTAAAGCACAGAAACTGGGATACATAAATTGGTTTCTTAGTGACCTCATCTTTATTTTCATAGCAACTTCAAAAAATGATTGGTAACAATAAGCCTACGGACAGGAGGGGAAACAACTTTGAATCTCAAAGTTATGCCACAGTGATTTGTACTTCAGCAATCACTAAGCTTCCTCTGGCTAACACTTGAATGTTACCTTACCTATTTGGAAAAGACAGACCATATTTTGCATCATGATCATGATGATGATGGTGATAATAATATTGTTTAAGTGTCTAACTGATTTGGCAGATTATAGCTTTATTATTTGGCTTCCTGAAGACTACAAGCATCTAATCAATCAACAGCATACCCTATCAAAGTCACTCAGAGGGGAGTAACTCCATGCAACGCTTCTGCAGCACATTCCTCCCCAGGAAGGACAATATCAAACACTTCAAGGCCCTTTTTATGAACCCCAAATGTACCATAAACCAAGGTATCCAGATCTCAGTTAGGGATCTACTCTGTAGGACTACTGCCTCCACAGTCCTTTCCCATTCAAGGAACATAAGATCCAGAATTCCTTCCTCTAACAAGTACACATTGTGCTGTTCAAAGACAATGAAATCAGCACCCTTCCAACAAAGAAAATGGATAGAAAATACATACATGCCTGGTCTTATTTTACAAAGTCATGTAGAAACTAGCACAAATAGCATATCTGTTTAGCAAGAAATGTAACCACTCTAAATTATCCTTTATATTTGGGCTGTTACTTAAGATTCCCAAGCCATTCTCTCCCTGGTAATACTACTGCTTCATCTATTTTTGCAGATGCAAAGGTGCAGAACTCCACGCACACAGCAAGATTTAGGGTGCTGCACCACATTTGTTCATGCCTCATACAAAGACTATCAATTAAATTGCCTTTCCTACAGTCTCACCTCTTACACTGCCAGCATACCAGGAGGTCACACAAAAATAACATGAAACAATGGACTCTCCACGAATAACTGCTAAAGAATGTGAAGGACTGTAAATCCCTTCCAGACTACTACCATGCTCTAGTTTGAAACACACATTATAGCCTCATTAAGAAATACAGTACTGGTAGCAATCCTGACTCAAGCAGCAAACCAAAACTAACATATATATTTTCTCTGTAACAGCATTTCATAAAAACAGCGATCTTTAGAAGTTCTTACCACCTTAGCTTAGGCTCCTGGTTCAGAGTTTCTATACTCATACCTTCCCCAAAGTGGCAGACAGGGGAGAAACTTCCCAGGTGCCTGGAGGAAGCAAGGAGGAATCAGCAAGAAGAAGAAAAAGGCAATTCCATCCTCTATCTGCCTGCCCGAGTCAAGCTCATCTGTCTCCCTTTACAGGCATCTTAGCGTCAGTCAGGATTCACTATTGCATCCAAGCTCTTTGGCACATGTCTTCTCAAGCAGCCACTATGCTCCCACAGTGGATACTACTTCCCACAACCACAGAAGTTAAATTAATTTACTGGTCTAAGTACAAGAAAGGAAGCAGCTCAAGGCCACTGTTAGGCAAAGAAGAATCAGGAATGAAGCAATGCAAACCTCCTAATGTTTAATACTTTTTTTATACTTTCATATTACTATTTGAGTCTTCATTATTCTCTAGGTTGTATTGCAGATATGCTTCTCTTTACTGCTCTCATAAGATGACTGGCACTGCCGGGTGTTTCATCTCCAGAACAATGACCTCAGGTTATGCAGCTCATTATGCACTGCCTGTAAACCACTTATTTTTATAATGAAGCATAAAATAGAAATCTGATCTCAGATTTCTGCCCCATTCTCCTCATTTAGTTAAGGTTCTGGAAATATTCAGGAACTGAGACTGCTGAAAGAGATCCTGAGATGTTCAGCATGTGAGGCTGCAGTCTCTGCCAGCCAACAAATGGATGTGTGTCTTCACAACAGCATTATGTGTAGTTAACATCACTACTAAGAGAATGGTCCTCTAAGACAGCCAACGGCCCAGTCACAAAAATGATTAGGTGAAATGTGATGATGTTGACAGAAAAATCTCAAAGTGCCTGATCAGCAAAATGTCTGCATTAAACTCAGCACTATAACCTTTCTTAAACCCAAGGCTTTAGGGTCTTAAGACTGTCTCAGCCAATAAAATTCTCCTCTGCCTCTATCTAAAAGACAACTGCCCAAACAGCAGCAAGCTCTTCCAGCTGGTTCCATCTTGGAAAGCCATCTCACTCCAGAGAAGGAAAGGATTCCAGCTTCTCCAGACAAGATGAAAGAGTAATGAAAAATAGGCAATTGGACACGAGCCTATTGGACATCTTACCAGCTGCTGAGCCTATACCTGTTCACTAAGTCACTGAACAGCCTACCACAACAGAGGTTACTAGAGAAAGGCAGACCTTTCCCTCCCTTCTAATTGTCTCATAGCAGAGCAGGAAAACCAAGCCCAGACAGTATGTTGACTGGACAGCTGCATCCCCCAAGATACATAGACTTGAAGGAATGAAAGAAACAAAGGATAAAATGCTTAACTCATTCACTCACTTCCTCCTCTCATTTCAAACCAGTATTTAACAGCGGGAGAAATGCTACATTGTATGTATGCTGTGTCAAAAAGCCAGCTCAAGGAGGCACATACTCATTCCCAGGCTATGGATTACAGTAGAGTCTGTGCCACCAGATCTTTGCAGGACCTGTCCGCATCCCTCCCAAAGGAAAGACACGTACTGCAAACAGAAGGGAGACAGCAGTATTGCTATCAGGTCCTACCTCAACATCTCACCAAGAGTCTTCAGAAGGTTATGTAAGGGAAAACTCAGATCACAGTAAGTGAAAGATAATACTTAAGGATAGTACCAAAAGTAATGAGGGGGTTTGGTACATGAAAAGAAGACCCTTAAAATTCAGCAAGGCTCCTTTCCCATATCGTGAAGGCATAGCCTTCTTACTTTCATTGCCAAAGTCCTAAATCCAACTCAGAAGAAGTCTGCAAGGTTTTAGAAAAAAAATTCTTTCTTAAATCTTATTCTTACCCACTGTTTGGAGGGTTCCCTTGAAGTTTCTCTAGGGAAGAAGAACTGCCGCACTTTTATATTCCACGACAGCTGAAGACACCTTGGCATTTAGACAGCAAATTCTATGGTCAGTCTTCCTCCTAGGTTCACAGCAGTTTAAAGGCCACAACATTTAGGGCTCCATTTATCACAAAACAGCTCAGCCAGCATTTTAAGATATGCCATCAGGCATACAAAGATCAACTCTCTGGACAGCCCAAGCTTTACCATTAGGGACTCCACCAACCAAAAAGTACAGTACACTTTGGGAGCTTTTACAACTTCACGTTACAGTCAAGAAAAGAAAAATCATATTGATCAAATGTGATTGGTCTAATAACATTACTTCATGTTTGTTTCACTATCATACAGGCTTAAGCAGTGCCAGTGGTTTACCGCTACATATTCAGAGACCAGAAGTAAACTTTACTTAGCATAGAACAAATTACAATTGCTATGCCATGGTGCAAACATGGTGAAAACTGAAGATCAGTATTCTATCTTGTACCTGTGAAGTGCAAACATGAAAGTTTTACAGATCAACTTTAAATACTAAGACTCAACATTTTCATGAAATTATTTGATCACTCTTTTACAGTTTTGAAGCACTGGATTTATGCACCAGTCAACCCTTTCTGGGGAAGATCTCTTTCGCATTATGTCTCCCTCTTTCGCATTATGAAAAATGAATTCCCTAATAGTTCCTATCCTACCTTTAATAGCAGCTTGCCTAAAACAGCAGAGAAGCTGAAAACTCTCTTTTGCTATCAACTGCAAGCTCATTCATGAGTCAGGCTGAAGCTGTTTGGTTTCCAGGTACATATGAAAGTCACCTGCTCACATCAACCCCTGCTCAAAAATCTTAAGAGATGAAAGGCAATATTGTCCAGGTGGCACAGAGCTCCTGAAATCTGTATTTAGAAGTCCATACAGCAGATAATTTAACACGGTGCCCAGAAACTTATCAGAATAGGTCACTAAAGCATCACTACCTCAGAACAACACTACCCATTTATCATCAGGACCCTAACTGACACAATACGGTTCCCAGGCCTTACCATTTGACTCCAGTCTGATTTAGTAAAAAAAAATTAGACAAGCAAATACCTAGGAATTGTATGTCAGGACCTTATGCCAACATTTTTAGACAACAAGACCACTACAATTGCCTGAGCTCAGGGCCACAGTTACTGGCGTACACAGCACTGCTGGGGTTACATAGGTGGTTTATGATTCATAATCATGACTCTTGCATCCATCAGCTCTTGTGTTAACAGCCAACATACTGAAATGTGCTGCCACACTGGGCAGGGCAAGCACCTGAACAGATATAGAGCATCAAAGACACAAAGAAATGTTCCTTATGAGAAAAGGGACTGGAACACTTAATACAAAGAAAGTGGAAAGTGAAAGAAGACTATAACATGCACAGAGAGAGTTTTCTTCCAACCTTCAGAATCCCTCTCCCTTTATGCTGCAAAGAGCGGGGATTGTTTGACCATCACTCAAAGTTTTGAATTTAGTTGTACAAAATTAAAGGGCCAGTACAGTAGACCTGAAATGCCCAAGGTCAAAGGATTCTGATACAGATCTAAACACTTACAAATATACATTCCTATACTAAAAATCCAGTTGATATTGAAGCCTCAAGGAAACAAAAAAAAAATCCCACATTGCTCTCAGAATTACCAAAATAACTTTTTGCTCAAGACATTATATACTGAAGTCTTACACAGAAAGATGGAAGGGAGATTAGCACAGAACGCATTACTTTTAAATCTTAAAAAAAAAACCCTGTACCCTTGTTGATGCACAGCATAAAACAGAATTAAGCACAGAAGTTTCATACAATATTTTCCTTCTACTTCAATCAGTATTTCCTTGTTTCAGATCAAAGTTGAAGAAACACAGCCCCTGGAAGGAGCTAATTTGCATACACGCTGAAAAAGATAATCTTTTAAATCATAAACTCTCCTAAAAATGGCCTAGATTTGTGCATGATGTTCAAGCACCTTCAGCACATCTTCACTATTACATCATCAGCTCTGAATTTTAACCATGGAAATGGCAAAATTATTCATTATTTGAAAACATGGCCACACTTGCAGATTAATGCAGTTAGTTAATCACCCCTTACCTATTCCTTCATACACATATATATATGTATTTCCTAGGTAAAAGTGGACATTGTTCTGTTAACAAGAATGGGGAGGAGGCAGGGGCTGGCCACATAAGATTTTACTTATGTATGTATACACCTCAAATACATACCAACACATACGGAGCCAGAACGGGTTAAGAAGGAAAAAAAAATAAAAATGACACCTTTGCAGATCACCTAAGACAATGACTCACAGAGAGAGAGCAGGTTTCCAATCATTGTTACTAGAACAACTGAAGCCAATGTGCATCTAGGGGATACATTTTGCTTTGCATTTCCCATTCTATAACATCATGGATTTATAAAAGCAGAGTCTCAGGAAGAAAGATCTATGTATGACAGTTCTCTTTGATCTCTGGGTTTACTTACTTCTGCAAGTGAGATCAGATGTTAAAAGCCACAGGAATTTACCACTTTGAAGTATTTTAACTTTTCATTAACTGGAACAGTAGTACCCGATTACAAGACAAATTCAGAAGGTAGAGCTTATTTTATTTTTGCAGACTTAAGCTTGTTGCACAACTAATAGGAAATCCAGTACTTAATTTAATTTTCAGGAACGTGATTTCTTAGTACTGTTGGAGTTGTGGGAAAGAGATATTTCAGAGAGTTGACCTATTTTGCTCTGGAATGAATAGTGCAACATCCCCACTCAAATTCCAAGAAAAGCCACTAGGAGATAAATATATTTTTCTTTTTGTGTTTATTCAGCTGACAAGCATGGCCCTGAGCACTGACCAAATTCATAAAGGCCATTTTGCCTTTTCTCAAACAAATTAAGATTTTCTAATGATTACAGGAAAGGAAGACTGAACTGTTTAGTCTGATTAAAACTGGTGGGTTTTGATATTGGCATGCTTTAAGGTCCTTAAAATAACAACTAAGGATAAATAAAGTAGAAGTGCCTAACAAATGTGCAGCTTTTTTTAAACAATTAATCTGGAACTACATCTATTACTTTGTAGATGATATGCTATGAACTCAGTTTCCTGAATAGAAAATATACATTTATATCATTTATTGTTTTTGAGTATTTATTTTGAAATATCTAAAGTGTGACTCTAAGCCAAAATATTATAACGTCGACTTTTTTGTTGTTGTTTATCATTCTGGAGGCATTTCATGTATGATTTATTACTTCTGTGTAAGATTTGATCACAGTATCCAGAACTGGCATGATGGCAGAGAAAGCTAAATATTGAAAATTAACAACTATACTCTGGCTAAAAGAATTTCTCTAAGAAAAGAAATACAAGAACTTCACTGGATAACCACTACTCTGGACAAGAAGGCAAGAAGGTTTTTGTTTCCTTCCTTTTTGGGGTAAAAATATTGGAAATCCGAAGAACGAGAAAATTACTTGCTGCGTTGTTTATTAAATAACTAACTTTAATAATTACTTGCCATGTTGTTTTTTAAGCAAGTAATCCTACAGTTGTGTTCTCAGACTGTTTCATCTTGTGTGCACAAATTGAGGGGGAAGAAAAAAAATCACCAATGAAACAGATGTGCTTAGAAGTAACCAGAGAAATTTAAACAAAAAAAAAAAAAAAAGAAAACACAAAAACCATAGTACCATAGTACTTCTCTTTTCTGATTTGCTTATGAAAACAACCCACATACTGCAAGAATGCAAGATAAAATTGCAACACTGACAGCACTGGTGACACAAGGATTAACTAAGGGAGTATGAAACCACTAAGAACATCTACCAAGAAATAGCTGCACAACAACAGGCAAATTGTTATGAAATTGTCTTTGCCTATTTATACTTAGTTTCTAATTCTGTCCATGTAATAAGTTTATCAAATATCATCCAAGATTTCAGTTTTATCATCCAGACACCCACACACATGCTAAGGAAAGGAACTGACTTCACTATAAACCGGTAATTTTTTTACTATCAAAACCAACTTTTTTCACCAGATAAAATATTACTGTTCATTAAATTTACTTTCTCCATGAAGTTGGATCTGAAGTAATGGAGCCTCCTATGAGGGAACAAGGAAAGGTAGTACTAAAACAGGTTTCCAGAGAGAAAGGCTGCTGATTCGCAGAGGATGAGCATGAAAACAAAGCACCAGCTCATGGAAGAAGGAACGTTCTCGACCAAAAGAGAGACAAAACCAGTGCCACCGAAGGGCTTAACTAGACTATCAAACTGAAAAGAAGCAGTGACTGAACCCTGGCAAATCCTGAAATTCCTAGAAAAACAGTCAAAGCCAAAAGGACACCAGGAACAGCAAATGACAAAAGTCACGACAAGAACAGGAATATTTACTTGGGGTGCCGCCACTAGAGGCAGCATGAGGAATCCAGCTGAAATGTCAAAAAGTGTCAGGAGGCTCAGTCTACATAAAAACACACAGGTGGTACCAAAGCACATGACAATGAGTTGAACAAGTTTGTGTAGTTTAATCCTAGAAACACAACCCTGCTTTACAGATGGCTCCCAATACACGACAAGCCCATGTGAACTCACCAAAACCCAGAAGTGGTAAGACACATCTCCATGTGCCGAGGGCACTGCTTTTCACAGATTTTGACCACTTATTGATTGATTTTCAAATACCTACATCATTAATGAGCAAACAGGAATACAATTACATCCAGGCTTTTAAGTGATGGCCACAAAGAATGAATAATTAGGTATTCCTTACATGCACTTACGATGTCTCAGTTTTCTAAAGTCTGTATATACCACAATTACAAAGATGTTTTGGGAAAAGTCCATTTTGTTCCCAGAGTCTCAAGAGAATAACATTTATCATTATGTTTTAAAATTAACTGGCTTACTGTTGCACATTAATATTCATATTAGTATAATTCATTACATATCATGGCTGTATTACTTAAAGGAATTTATTTCAATTTTCTGAATGGTGATCGGGTAGTACAGATTCAAATAGCAGATATTCTTGTGTATTACAAGGACTGCTCTTCCCTAGTTACTATGAAGCCTAATAGAAAACAACCATCTTTTCCCGCCCTACCTTTAGAAGCGGAAGGTGGGGTGGTAAGGATGACCAAAACCTTTCTGCATGGATAATTTCTTCACCCCAACTCTGTCCTCTTCCTCTTCCTCATAAGAAAACCTGCATTTCCTGCCTGTGTCAAGGAAACGTGAAGGCAGCATGGCTGAAGTGGCATAAGAAAAGCAGAGCAGTGACAGCAGCAGAGAAAAAAAATTACAAAGAAAAAAAAAAAAAAAAAAATCAGGTCAGGAAATAAGTCTTGGTCATCCAGACCAGCCTTCTGCTCCCACATCTTCGTCATCACTTAACTATAGCTCAGGAAAAGCAATTATCAAAAAACCCACTCAAGATTGACTCAATTAAAATTGCCCACTGCCATTTCCAGAGCAACAGCACATCTAAATGGTCCCTCAAGCAGAGAAATTTTTGAAGCACCTGTGAACCATTTCCCCTAGGGCAATCTCCCTGGAGCACAGCGCAGTTCACCTGTAGGGAAACGCTACACCAGCCCCTGTTCTGGGCGGCTGGCGGGATTGTTGAGGGACCCGTCCTCTGCCCACAGAACCATCACTGTCACTGCTTTCTAGTGAAACAAGGCTCGGGACAGAGATGTGGGCTAACTTCAAACACACCATGGAAAACTTCCAGGTGGCCAGGAAACTACAGCACAATGAATGTTTTGTTTTGAAGCTTAGCTGAGAGGGGACACCATGGAGAAGCACTTTCCCAGGCATGCTCCCACCCACTGCTTACTATTTTATGATAACAGTTTTAAAACTTTAAAGTAGTTCTTCCAAACACACACTTAGGACAAAACTGAAATAACCACTGAAAATGTCAAAATTTGCCTCATGCCAGAAACTGAAAGCGCACCTTCTTCCTAAGTGCTGATGATTAACTTCTTACCAAGCTGGCTTTTAAAAAAGCTACAGCAACATCTTAAATTACTTACCTCTCATGGCAGACCCCTGTTAACCAAGTGACAGCAGCAGTAACTTTGGTTTTGATTTTCTAGGGTTTTCTTTTGTTTGACTTTTTATTTTGGTAGGGTTTGGTGTTTTTGGGGTGTTTGGGAGAGGGATGAGGGTTGTTGGGTTTTGGGGTGGCAGGGATACTTTTCTGTTTGGGGGGCTTTTGTTTGTTTTTTCTTCTGTAAGGGGGTGAAGCAGGAGGAAGAGAAATAAAGAAACGCACAAAGTGAAAGTCGGCATGTGAGCAGGAAAAAAAATCCCTGGTTTGATCAAAGAAAGCACTGAAAGCTACCACGACCTTCCAACTAAAGGCTTTTTAAACTCTTTGGTTACATACTATTTACTCAGACTACTTGTAAACAGACTGCTTCAGGCTAATCAGGAATGTTCCTTGATGTTAGCTAGTGACCCAGCGCATTATCCTTTGCTAGTCTGTTTATTTTACAGAACAGAGATGCAGAATATAAGAGATGAGAAAAATACATTTTTCAAGTCATGAACTTTGTCTATATTGACTGAATCACTAGGAAAGGAATTTGCAAAACCTCTTTTACTCAATAATGCACTAAAAATCAAGAAAAGCTGGTACAACGATAATACAGGCTATGTTCAGTAATTTTTTCTCCTTTCATGCAGCATGTAAGTTTCCCATAAAGACAACGATCAAGTTTAATGACAGATCATTTGAGTTGTTTGAAAACACATAACCTTCTCCAGAAAAACTACATTACTTACCAATGTTACCCAAGATGGAAAGCAAGGCCTAACAACACAAGTAGAAACCATGACATGCTTGCAGCCAAGACAAAAGAATACCTCCTGTGATAAAAATAATTTGAAGCTAGCTGCACTTTTACAGATGAATTTATTTCTTAATAGACCTAGAGGTGTATCATGTTGAAAAAAAAAAAAAACCAACCACAGGTCAGCTTATGAACACTATAAAACATCCAGGTAATTTCATTAGTATACCAGAAAGACAACAAGCTTGTCTGCATCTCTGCATACCAGAAACCACTATTTTCCTTGAATTTACTACTAAGATGTCATATGAATAATGTGCATTTATCAGATGCAGCTTCCCAGTTCTCTTGACCTCCAACGACAATAAAAAAGCAGTTGCTGTTCTTTAATGTGTTACAAACTACGGCAAAATCAAAACTTAAAATTATTATGAGAAATATCAACACTCTGATTCGACTGATATTTGCTTTTAATTATATACACAATTTGAAAGCCAACATGGGGAATGGTATGAAAATGCAGATATTACAAGACTGAAAATTAATTTCCGTTCTCATAACATTTGGATAATCAAACTGACTTCAAGTACAAGTTCTCTGTCAGTATTGCTGGGCAAAGTATGGTGGGTTTTTACCAAAATATCTGATGTTATAGTCCGATCTCTCTTGCAACTTCTTATCAGCCCTGTAACAAAGAGGTAAATGTCTGTCTTTTTTTTTTTAAATGAGAAAATATATCAGCAATATAAGTGTAAATAATACTTTAACAATGTCTTCTGTATTCCTTCCACCAATGCAGCAGAACTCAGATATTTAAAATTGCACATGTGAATTTCTTAATCTCATGGAATTATTATTTTTTACCAGGAGTATTAGGACTAACATATTTCCAACATTTTACTGCGAAAAATAAAAATGCAGTCTAAGCAAATTAATCAATACCCTAATTAATGACAAAAGGAAGTATTCTCTGGTTAGATTTTATGTCCATTAACTGTAGGCCCTTAAAAGCAAGTTTATTATACATGACTAAATATTGACAGCAAATCTTACAGAATCACAGAATCAAGTAGGTTGGAGAAGACCTTTAAGATCATCAAGTCCAATCTGTGATCTAACACCACCTTGTCAACAAGATCATGGCACTAAGTTGTCACACCCAGTGTTTTCTTAAACACCTCCAGGGACGGTGACACCACCACCTCCCTCGGCAGACCATTTCAATGCCCAATCTCTCTTTCTGCGAAGAACTACTCCCTGACATCCAACCTAAACCTCCTCGGTGCAGCTTAAGACTGTGTCCTCTTGTCCTGTTGCTCGTGGCCTGAGAGAAGAGACTGACTCCCACCTGGCTACAGCCTCCTTTCAGGCAGCTGTA
>VZTF01000265.1:113022-146592 GCA_013397755.1 Cnemophilus loriae | reverse complement strand
CCCCCAGGTCCCTTTCCGCCTGGCTGCTGTCCAGCCACTCTGTCTCCAGCCTGTAGCACCGCAGGGGATTGCTGTGGCCAAAGTTCAGGACCTGGCACTTGGTCTTGTTAAACCTCATGTCGTTGACCCAGCCCATCAATCCACCCTGTCCAGGTCCCTCTGCAGAGCCCTTCTAGCCTACAGCAGACCAACACTCACACCCAATTTGGTGTCATCTGCTAATCTGCTGTGGCAGACTCAATCCTCTCATCCAGATCATCAGAAAAGATATTAAACAGGACTAGGCCCAACACAGATCTCTGGGGAACACTGCCAGTGGCCAGACACCCACTGGATGCAGCACCATTCACCACCAGTGTCGGGGCCCAGCTATCCAGCCAGTTCTTAACCCAGCAAACAGTGCACCTGTCCAAGTCCTGGGCTGCCAGCCTCCCCAGCAGAATGCTGTGGTAGGAAGTATCAAAGGCTTTGCCATAGTCAAGGTAGACAACATCCACAGCCTTCCCTGCATCCACCAGGCAGGTCACCTGGTCATAAAACGAGATCAGGCTGGTAAGGCAGGACCTACCCCTCCTAAGTCCTTGCTGGCTGGGTCTGATCCCCCAGCTGTCCTGTAGGTGCTGTATGATCACACTCAAGATGATCTGTTCAATAACTCTGCCGGGCACTGAGGTCAGGCTGACAGGCTATAGCTCCCCAGATCCTCCCTCCAGCCCCTCTTATGGAGGGGGTGTCACACTGTCCAGCTTCCAGTCATCTGAAACCTCCCCAGTTAGCGAGGAGTGATAATAGATGACAGAGAGTGGCTTGGCAAGCTCTTCCACCACCTCTCTCAGTACCCTTGGATGGATCCCAGCTGAAACTTTAAAGGTCATTTAGATACCTGTATGTAGAGACTGGCATTTAAAAGGCTATCACAAACCAGAAGAAGTCCAACCATAGCAATGCAGGCACATGCCAGAGACAGAGATTTATTGAAGCCATCAAGCTACCTGCATCAGTCTATGGAATCCCTTAGGAAACATTCACCAGAAGCACCCAAGATCATTTAAAATATAAAGCAGGTCATAACTAACAAGCAAACGTCTGCAGCTGGACACCTCTGCTCTGCACAACCAGCAACATTTCTAGAGTATCACTCCTGCTATGAAAGAGGCCCTGCGTCGAGGCTGAGATCAAGACACGTAAATGAAAGAAGAAGTCAAAGGTCCCTACTAGTATAAAAGTCAGACTTAGGAGAAAAAGCTAACAATAATCATCTCAACCTTGATACAGCCTACTAAGAATCAACATGGTTTAACTCAGATCTCTTTTTGCTGTTTTTAACCTAGCCAACTTTGGTTTTGTTGCATTATATTACCATAGGTGAGAAGTTCATTTCCTTCAAAACAAACAGATAAAATATTTCTTAATACTTTTCACTCCCTGATCAGTATAGCTTTTCTGGAAAAAGAAGGAGTTGTCTTATGAGAATTCTGTCAGAAGGAGCAAGGCATGGTAATAAGATGTATCTTCTCACCAAAACAGGAAATTCTGCAAGCTGACATTTAGAAACAAGTATTATTTTTCCGCTATAGAGTGTGGCAAATAGCCATAACGTGACTCATATCTGATACTGATGCAGCCAATTATGGAACATAAACCAGTAGGAAAAAGTAAACCAAATCAACTCCAGTAATACCTGTACCATGCAATGAAGGACTTTTTCTTGTTCTTGCATATTTTCTTGTAAGGGGTGTAGCAGCCGGTGACAAATCAAGGTATTCTAGAAGGAATAGATTCACTTTCCATTCTTTGTGGCTGAGCAAGAATTCCAACGCTCTCCATTTATATTTCATTACTTAAATTTTGATGTACACACAACCTACTATGCTGTTTTACACCACACATTGAAGCCAAATATTTGATTCCTGACAAGGTTTGACAATGTTTTATCAAGACTGTCACCAGTTTTATGCATGCACTCAAACCCACTAAATAACATTTTTTTCATCTTGAGTTGGCTTCACTTCTTCTGGTTTTAAGTTCCAAGTTTTAAAGCCTCAAAATGTTAAATTCCTCAGGAATGGTAATTAGCCATTGGTAATTTTTGCTCATGTAAAATAAAAATGTATAAAGAAGGGACTTTTTAAATAATTAAACTCCCTTCCTGAGCAATAAAGAAATAACTGATTCCCAAATATATTTAATTGAACCTACTGCTGTTTCAAATTCAATTTTTCTTTAATTGGTAACTGTAGTACACGTGAATTATTAACCAGCAATCCCCAAGAACAGGATATAAAATAAAAAGAGAAAAGGCTTCCAATGTAGCTGGAAGATAAACTTGCTTTTTTCAAGACACTCTGTAGAATTCTCCTGCTGTGCTGCTTTTCTTATTACCATCTACCTGAAG
Organism: Cnemophilus loriae; assembly: GCA_013397755.1. NCBI lineage: Eukaryota > Metazoa > Chordata > Aves > Passeriformes > Corvidae > Cnemophilus > Cnemophilus loriae. The sequence continues at coordinate 144,197 of VZTF01000265.1, read as the reverse complement.
TTCTGCTGGAAGGTTTCCTCTAAGGAGCCCAAGAAATCAGCTTGAGGATGACGGTATTACGGGACTTGCCTTCTCCAAAATGTTAAAAGATTTTTAGAAGGGCTACAGGCACAAGAATCTGTACCATGACTTCCAAAGAAGCTGAAGAGTAAGCAAGAACGTTTTAGAGGCACCTCTTCTAACACGTAACTGTGCAGCCAAGAGCTGTTTCCCCATTAACCCATTAAGACAAGACAAGAATGAGGCAGAGATAATTCCAAGAAGCCACACAGAAAACCGCCAGCTGTGCAAAGCACATAGTATGTCTCCATATGTAACATTCTAGAAGAGCAAGTGACAACTATTCTACTACATTTTTGTCTTATGTTCTTAAGACACCTACAGTTATTTCAGCTTTCCTGTGTTTAAACAAGGCTATTACCCTAGTCACCTGCAAAATTATGTTAACTGCAGTCAGCACTACAGGTGTTCAGTGCCATTCCAATTCTGATGCTGCTCATTATTTACCCAAAAATGCTGATGAACAGACATCTTACTTTGGCAGTTGCCAGCCCTTGCTTCAGAAATACACCAGTCTTCCTCTACAGCCTGAACACCAAGTGACCTAGGAACTTCTGATACCACTGGGGCATTTTTTATTTCTGTTTTTCAAACTGAAATAAAGTCCACTGGATAAAAAGAGCTGGCATTTCAGCTCTGCTGGCTGTCAATCACGTCAGCTGAGACTGCTAAAGTCTATGAAGAACATGCAGAAAAGGACATTAGTGGCAAAAGGACTGCTCCATAGGTCCAACAGTATCTTAACTATCCTAACACAACACAACACAGAACTCTACCCCATTGCCAGAGAGGTGTTTCTTCTGTTCTTCGGAGGAGTTTCTCAGGCAAAGAAATGCACAACTTAAACTTAAAAAAAGCTGAGCCCCCGACATATGCATAAGCTTATTGTTCATCTCCTCACCAAACACACATCCTCAGACCATCAATCCATCCTCCAAGCAGCAACACCACCAGTACCTTCTGCTGCTGCTGCTACAGTTCCTCAGCAGTTCACTTGGTTAACACTGCATACCACACCAAAGAAGAAGGTATGCCACTTGGTACTACATGACAATGTGAACAAAAAGATGCTTTTTCCTAGTTCTTCATTTAAAAATAATACAGGAAAACTGTAGTAAAAAGACAAGCAGCAGAAGCAAAGCAGGCAGGGATTGCTCGACAGAGGTTAATCACCTGCAGGGGAGAGCTCATAACTGTTTCCCAGAGAGACTTGGGAGCTGTTGAGTTAAGCTGAAGCACTTTGAATATGCCGTGCTAAGAGAGCTGCCTACCAGGGAGGAAGCCAAAACTCAGCACTGGTCCAGCCAGGCACCGAAGGCAGCATTTCCAGCAAGCACCAGCTGCAGAGCAGCAGTAGCAACCAAGGCAGCATCAAGGGCAGGAGGCACAGCATGAAATCACGCTTGACTAACACCCACCCTCTGCACAGAAGAAAGTACCACCATGCTCACATCTATTTTTAAAAAATAGTAAGGAGGAGAAAGAAGCACAGTCATCCTGCATATCAAGTGAAAACATTTTTAATTAGATAAAACGTTGAAATGCCTATGTTCAAGACATCAAATTTGCTTCCTATCTTAAGCAGCAAGTATCCTGTGAGGAGATTCCTCTTCCTTTCCTATTTCCTCTGAGAAACACTCCTCAGCTTCTACTTAAAGCAACAGGAAATTGTTGAATATTTAGATAACTATTTTTTCTAGTTCAGATTGGGCACAATTATGCAGGAATGCAGCAGTTACTGATGTAACACCAGAGAACACTAACCTAGGAAAGTTGTGCAGGAGCAGCCTTTTTTAGTCAGCAGTGGAACAGAGCAAATAATTTGATCAGCCATTAGTTAATAAAATAACCATGTGAACACATGGCCCCACAAGCATAGTACTCTAAAGGATTTACCCACCACCCTGCTCCCACTTTACCTCTCCAAAAAAAGATGGCAAGTTTGAATGCCACTACGATCCCTGTTCAGGTCTTCTGTGCAGACACAGAACACAACGGCATATGAACCTGGGAGGGGAAGGACAGCACAGTCAACGCAGTGCCTTCAAGAAGAGCGACATACTCTAAAACTGCTCTACTTTGAACAGAACTTTGGCAATCCAATTACTGAAGTATCATTTGACTTTTAATCTAGAGGCATCCTCCAGTACAGAAGAAAATCACTTTATGTTTGACAGTAAAAAGCCACTCCGCTGGAGAGTTTTGAATTTGGAAGAGAAGGGAAATATAATGAAAGCATGGCCACTCCACAGGAGACTGCTCCTACTTTTTCCATTCAGAAAACTACAATGTGATTTCTGAAGTTCTGAGTAACAAGGAAAAAAAAGGATGTCTTCTGAGGGTAAATTCTTCAAACTCCTTTATCTAAGCTTTTGATATGACTCCATATTCAGCTATAATCAGCACTAATATTTTATAGAGAATTGAATTTATACCGACTAATTTCTAGTCTTTTCTAGGGATGGGAAGGGAGTTATAATTTTTCCTTTGCATAATGCTCATGTAGGATACTATTTCTAATGGGGCAGTTTTCACTTTAACTCACAAACTCATGAAGCTTTGTAACTATCCTTTACAGAATGTACATAAATATACTTTAAAGCCAAAAAAAAAAAGGCATCTACATGTGTGAATCAGTGTGTCATTTTCTAGCCTGAATCACTGCATTACAAAATTGCAACCAAATGTTTTCCTGAAACTCTATCATCATGTATGGATTACACACTGGTCACTGAAGTACCTTTTATCTTAATTTTATAATCCTTGAAGGATACATAGAGAAAACCCTAACAATACCCTGCAGGTTTTTTTCAGTTTCAGTTATTTAATGAGTATTGTGCCTTCAAGGTAAAAACCACATTAATATTTGCACTGAGCACAATACCCATCCTGTGATTTCATCTTCCTAGAGAAATTCTGTATCCTGCATTATTTACCCCAAGCACTTCTTGTAAGTTACTTAGCACTGCTAAAAATTCAAAAGGTTACAGTTTAATGCTGCACAGTATGCATTGAACAGTATTTCGGCATGTGACCACTTACTGTGCCCAACTGAGCATCACAGAAATCGTCTTGCTTGATTCAACATAAAGCTGTAACTTGGACTGAACTTTTGCCAGCTGTATTAAAACATTATGGGTTTAGAAACCTATTCAGTCAATCTCTGATGAAAAAAAAAACATGCCCAGTGCTAGAATAAGAGGCTGTAACAAAATAAATTAAATCAGCTGTATAAGCTCATAAAATTCAAGTTGCTTAAAGACACCTGAACATGTTCAGACTAAAGACAGATATTCCAAAATTACTCTGTTAGATAAGAGGCCTAAGATACAAGAGTGGTGAAGAAAGAGGAAGAAAAAAAATTGCTTTTTTACTGCATCACTTGAAGAGCTCTTAACTTTAAAATATGCCCGTTGCCTATAGCAGTGTCTTAGTTACACAAAATAAAGTCTTATTATCAAGCCTTTTGTAAAGGATTTCCAAATTTTCTGAAATTTCAATTTCAATAGTAACTAAACCAAATGTATAACACACTACTATGGCACACTATCTCCTGGGGGATGAACCAGGCTATTGGGCTGGTATAGTCATAATTTAAAGGGTGAAGCAATCTCATTTACCATCTATTCCTTCAACTAACCAGTCACTGAAACATATGTTTAAAATTCTTTTACAAGTTCTCACTTCTCTCTAGTTTAGAAAGCACAGAGAATATATAGAAAATCTCTATTTGCATGTCTCTGCTTTCTGCCAGTACTAAAGTTTTGTTCAGCATTTAGACTCTAAGCACCTTGAGGCTTCTCTCACCTTCCTTCTCTCCTTTTATATTTAGAGCACAGGTTTGATGTGCTCACTTTTTAGCTTTGGTTTCTTCCCTTCCTCATCAAGCACCACAGCAGAAGTCCACCTCTTTTCTCTCACCGCCATTTTCTTTGAGCTCCACTCAAAAGAAGCAACTCAAGAAATACCTGCATGGCTGCCCACCTTCACTACATCAGGAGTTGCAAACAGGCAGGCCACTTTCTCATTCTGCTTGTTCAATGACCCGTCAGTGCCCCAGTGACAAAGACTTTAACTTCAAAACATAGAGAGGAAGGTGACAGGTGAGACTACAATTCAAAGCAGTGCACGCATTTACATCAGACTCCCTGCACCGGACAGGAGTCTTACACATCACAGCTCTCCAAATCACTCCACTCCTGTGTTTGTGCCCCCACGTATAAAGCTTCAGAAAAGACTACATTCAGCTTTCGCTTCTTTTTACAAGATCGATTCCAATTATAAGTAATCCTTCCTTGGCTTGGAGTGCTTTCGAGTTAGAAAAATGGCAAGGGGTGAGGGCACAGCCGGGTCTTCGTGTATCAGAGGTCATCTAAATACGCAGGAGACTCAGGTTAATTATCTACTAATATTCCTTGCAAATGAGCAGATGAACTTCTTGGTGGTACTTGTCTGAACAGAAGAACGTGTCAAGTCCTGTATCTGCTACACCTGAAACAAATCATAGCAGTAACTCAAATGTTACACAACCTAACAGCACCTAAAGTGAACATGAAGTTCTGCACCAACACAGTGCTAGGACAGCCCACAAAACTGAATTAGGAGGTAACTCATTACGATCAAATCCCATGCTCACCTCAAACAAGACTGCTATTTAAAAATAAAATATTCTCACACAGTGTAACTCAAACCCACAGAAGTACTGAGCACGAAAAGCTCCACACAGAACACACTTCTGATTGTCAGAAGTCATCCTATAGAAACACTTTCAGTTTCCTGAATTTAATACTGGACGTTAACTCTCTAATGATGTACACTTTCCAAACACACAAATTAAAATAGAAATATCTGCTGACAAGATAAGGTCAAGGCAACTTCAACATCTAGTTGGAACCATATGATTTTCACAGTCCTATCCAACACAAATCATTTCAGGATTCTATGCTTTCATGTCCCATATAATATTTAAGTCAAACCTATGTCACTGATTCTTAAGTTTTACCTCCTTTAAGCTACAGGCACAAAAGCTCAGCCCGGGCCTACCTCCTAACAAGCAGTAACACTTAAATGTTTCCTCCAAGTACTTGTATCCTATGAAAACATGGTCCTTTGTTTCTACGTGTCCATAAATTTTGCAAAGTCATACACATTTTCATCCACGACATTTAAAACAGCCTCTCCTTCCAGTGTCACTAAACACGCACCAGGCTTTGCTGTTTGCCTTTTTACATCTTCACAGTATTAAGAAAATACTTTTATTACTGTTGTAACCACCATTTTATCTCTACAGATAAAGATGACAAAACAACTTGATCAGAATTTCTGGGTGTAGTTGAATTTCCGAGAGCCAATCTGAATGACAGCTTCAGTAAAATCCACATTCAGAATGGATGGACTTTCTCCAGTTTCCGGGAAACGCTTAATCCTAATTATCTCTTTAAACAATCATTAAGCAATAACTAGATTAAAAGAATTTACTACAAACTTAATTCTTCACGCCTTCTTCATCAAGTCTTTCCAAGAGATGGAATCAAAATCCTTTTCATTTCATTAGCAGTAAGACAGAATTCACTTTAGAACAAATTTAAAAAGAAAACCAGACATTTTCAGGGCTTATTTTCTCTTTACTGCTAGAAAATAATTTGCATTGATAATGCAAATCACTGTTTCTGGTGTTATTTCACACTTAGCAAGACAGGACAGCATCACATTGCAGCAAAGTATCTTTTCTTTCTCCTATTCCCCATCTCTCTATTTCCATTAGGCAAATACTGTCTACCAAGAAAGAACTGAAATTAATACTCATTTTATAAAGGCAACTTATTTTTGGTACACTATTAAATCGTAGTAGGTTTTGGTTTCACAATTAAATCCTGTAGATGAGACACCAACATACCTGAAAATGCTCTAAATACTAGCATAAAGTTTACCAAAGCAGCTTTTACTACTTCCTTGACTAAATTCATATATACAACATTTCTGCAAGGAAGATTCAGATTTTGTATACAAGCTACTTCATTAAAAAACTGCTAGTTCGCAAAATTTAGTCTGCCCCAATCTTGACAATGGGCAAGGGAAGCTAGTTACACCTTACAAAGCTTGTCTGTGGCAAAAGGTGCATGACCAAACAGATGTCAAGAGATCAATTTTCTGACCAGTTATACAAGACTTCTTTCCACATGGATTTTTCACAGAAGAAAGAGACCAACACAACTGAACAGTTTCCTGACATAATATTAATTTGTCTAAATCAAGGAAGTGACAGCATCAGAAACCCTAGGATGGCGCTAACAGTAATTGCCAATTACTCCCCTCTGCAGTCTTAGCCTCATTCTTGGAAATATGTAAAAAATATTTTTTTTCACAATAATTATATTAAATCAACAACTTGTTCTACCGTGAACACGCCTTAATCTAAATTATTAAGAGTTAGAGACAATAAATCAAGTACAGTATGAAGTGGGTTCAGAAGTACAGTTTCATTCACAATTCCAGTGAGGTTTTATCACTAGATTACAGTTTTATTCTGGTACAATCCCTTGATCTCATCCCCTTAGCCTGAAAGCAGAACATCTGATTAAAAAGGAAGATAACTGAATTGAATCATATAAGACAGAATTAAAGATGTCTGGAAGTTAACCTAGCTAGGATTTTTTTTTTTCTGCTAGTATTAGTTTACATCAACAAGATCCTGTATTTCATTCAGGTTTTTTACCAAGAATTTAAAAACTAGGTTTTTTGGCCTTTCAGTTTACTCTGTATTTCCAGTGTTAACTGAAATTACAAATGTCCAGGTAAGAGCTGTAGTACATGATTAAAGCATTACCATGATAATATGCTTAACCTTGCACCATAATTATTATCCAAAAAAATAATTATCCCTAAGGTGAAACAATTCTGCCTGTTAATTTTATATACAAGCTTTTAAAAGCTGCATGCACACTTCAGTTGTGCAAAAGGTATGTGACATGCTCACATATATAAATTACAAATAAATTCAGCTTGCTAGAAGGAATAGATTTATAAATGTTACTGAGGGTTGTGGATTTTTCTTAAAAAAAACAAATTACCTGCAAAACATGGCATTAGCAGGTTGTATAGATGAAACATTTTGAGCAACCCCAATTACTTCATACTGAACAACCATATTCCAAGATGGAAAAAAGGAGTAGCAGAAGGATTCCTAAGCCTTTGCATGTGGCCAAAGGCACATGGGGAGTGCATGCTTCCCATGCATGTACATGTACCGGCTGACATAAACTACAGATTTACTAGTTTATAAACCTCGGCTTTGAGTCCCTGTAGATGTGGGTGTTCAGCTTCTCAATGTTTACTGCCTGGAAGTAACATGATGAAGCCACGCAGCAGCGTTACAAAGCGGGCATTCACAACCCCCAATCCTGCTGCAAAGTCCATGCTGCCCTGTGCTCTGACTTGATGCCACATGCTCCCAGCCACAAATTATAGTGGTTCTTCACACCAAAGACTTCTTCACCCCTTGCATTATCAGAAAATGCTCTTGTGGTAATTCCCCCTTGCAGCTTGATCAAAGACTACTCCCCTTCCGAAGAAACTCATCTCGGAAACTATGACCTCAGCCCTGCCAGGCTGCCCAATCTTTCTGACAACTTCCAGACACTGAATAATTTAAGCAGACAGTATACACGTTACGAGCCATACTAAGACTGAACTTCACATTTAAAGGCCTTCAAGGCTCGTACAAAATGCTTCAGAATACCAGAATACATAAAGCCCCCCTTTGGTTGACCTAGTGAACACTCAGCTGAATGTTGCACATAGAACAGTTACGAATACAGCTACAGTCTCTTCCCCCAACATAGGCAAATGGCCCCAAGGACCAAGAAGAAGATCCAGGATTTCAGTATCATCTGAATTAAGCAAAGACAATTCATGCAAAATCAGGCCTGTCGTCACACAATGACAGTGCTCAGCTAGTGCACGGACAGAGGTGCATTGGATGTTTTCCGTAAGAAGAGATTCTTCCAGATGCAGAAAAACACTCAACTTATTAGCAGTATTATTACTCAAAGCCTGCTGCTGCAAACATCTAAGCTTTACTCATCAACAGAAGACCAATTTTGGAAACTACTCCGGAACAGAACATGGAGGCTTTATTGTTGCAACAGGACCTACACAAAATAATATTCAGGAGTTCGCATCATTCCTTTTGAATTCAGTCTGTTCTAGTCCATGAAGCAATTGCTGCAGCTTTCCTTTCATTAAGGATGTTCAAGATTCAGTGTCAACATTATTAACTAAAACTCTGAAAGCTACAGTACATGCTCCTTACATAGGGAGTCTTCTAGCAACATTAGCCAACCAAAAACTTCATTGTTCAACATTTCTAAGGTTGAGTGGGCTTTTTTTGTGTGTGCAGATTTTATATTTCAGAGATCTTTAAATCACATGACAACACTGTTAAACATTGGAGGCAAAAGAGATTAAAATGCCAATTGCCTCTATGATTACCCCGACATAAAAATGAATCTTTTTGTGTTTATTCTTTCATTAATCCCAATGGCTATATACTTGTATTTCAGAATGTGAAACAGCAGGACTGTTGATTTAAAGAGAGGTGCAGTTTTATGAAAATTCAGTAACCAGGTATTATACCGTATAGAGGCTGTTTTATAGTTTAAGCAATGAATTCTTATTATTTCTAAAGGTGATAAAAGAAATAGAGGAATCATTTTCTTTCATCTCAAAAAGCACAAGCCCAACTGTCTACTTAATCAATAAATGTGTAATATCACCTCAGAGAGTGAGTTAGAACTTCATGGCAACTACAGCTCCTAGCACAAGGCAGCAGATTAATTTCTATGTTGGACCTGTCACTGCAGTAATTATTTTCCCCAAAATACAACACTATCCTCAGGCACAGGAATAGGGTTTTTTCCTTACCTGCAATTCTGTAAACAGGTAACTTGTAGTGGACCAGTATGCATTCATTTGGAAAAAGATACAAACAGAAAGACACATTCATAAAGTAATTCATAAAGTCTTTCACAGTTTAGCATTACGACAAGAAATAACATGCACCAATAAGCACCAGGCTTGCTTCCAAAGAGCAACACCTTTCCATGAGAGAAGGGAAACATTCCATTCAAGCACCGTAATCCCAATCACAAGTACACAACACCTGCAAACATCCCCAAGTCTCAGTCACCTTTTCCCAACTCCTTAATAAAATAAGGGAAACAATGGGTGTTTTCGCACGACCAAGAGCCCAAAGGGCTGAGAGCGCAGTGTCACGGCAACCCGGATCACCAAGCACAGGCCACTCTAAGGAACACCACACAACAAAATCGAACTCAGGAGTAACACACACACTAAGGGAACACCTTCAGCAGATAAATAACACTTGGGACAGCCTGTATGAAACACGTACAGCAAATTATAATTGATGTGAGTGGCAGTGTGAACCACATGAGTATTACGCTAAGAGATTCAGCTACTCCTAATTTAACAACTCATGCAATTGTGTTAAGAGAATATTCTAAAAGTACCTAAAAAGCAACGCTGACACACTATTTCAAAAGCTGTGCCTCAAACGCAGAACTCAATATAGATCAGACTGCAAGCCCTCTAAAAATTATAGTAAAAATCTTAATTTATACTGAAGTATTTCACTATGTAGGAACTCTATTTTTTTTTAAAAGTGGAACTGAAGCAAGCAACTGACAAAGACTTTCATTAGTGATGGAATCAAGTGCCAATATATTTTTACTACAATAACAACTCACAAGGCACGTGCAACAATACATCTCAATTATGATGACCCAGGCTAAACATCTGCTGTTATAAATTCACTTGGGGGCCGGTGGAAAATTGAATCAAGTTGGACTACATAAATTTAAAGCAGAGAGGTATCAGATAGCTTATTTTCCATTTGCACTGCCAAATCGGCAGCATAGACATTGCAAATACAAACCTGCAAAAATTCTGCTTTCTCCTACTACCTTTTATGTGTGTGTCTTCAAAAAGAAGAAAAAGAACCAACCAAACCACAAATGAAAGTCTTATATAGGCCCACATAGAGGGTTGTGAGAAAATTATTTGACCAGCATTCATCTTTACTTTATTTATAGCATTAACTGAAAAGCTGTATCATATATTACCTAGGCATGGCATGCTAGATAGCTTTCTCTAAGGTTTCTGATAGTGTTACCTTGAAGCATAATACCTAAGCTTTCACAGTGATTTTCTCTGTTTCTGTGACCAGATTTTCTCCTAGCCAGTGGTCAAACAGACATAATTTTAAATAAAATTACTGCTCCTAGCTTCTGCTAGACTAGAAAGAGAGAGTTGTCCACTGTATTTAGAAGCATTACTTTTTTAGGGCATTAGAATATCTCAAATTCAAACAGCTGTATGCTTGTTAAGGTAGAGTAGCAGTTTGCTTAAAGATCAAATGGTTAACCTATAAATACCTTCATAAACAGGTTATACAAATATGCACATAACACTTAACTATTTTGGAGCAGCAGCCAGCCAGTGAAGCAAGATGTCTGTGGAACAGCATGGGTTAAAGAAACTAGAAGTCACTGAGACAGTTAACTAAGCTGTATTACCTTACAAAAATTGCATGGTTTAACGTTTATTTTACCAACTCCTGGATATTCAGGCTCACCACACTCTGAGTAAGTTTCTTTTTTAGTAGATGTTTTTCTAATCGTCTTCTCTTCCCTTCCATCATTAAGCCTTACATCATTAGAATGACAAACACACATAATGATCGTTAACAAATCATCATCAAAAGAAGAAAAAAAAAATAAATCACATCTATTCACATGCTACTTCAACAACAGGGAAGTAGTCTCCTAATCTAACTTTCAATATGGACTGCTTTCTATATGTAGATCTAGCTTTTTTTAATATCAAACATACCTAATATTAAGTATCAGGCACGTGTGTAACACATTAAATCATTAATTCTAACTCTATACCAGCTAACGAACCATTAAGAGTTCACATAGAATGCAAAGAGAAACAGGATACCCAATTTACCTTTCAACACTAACAAGCAAGAAGGGGAACACATTTGTGTGGTTGCACCACTTGAAATACCCATATTTTCTTCTAACTGAAGAAGATAAATGTGTTAACAAAGTGGTCGTGACATTTCTGGTGTCACGTGCTGCTGCAGAGAGATCAACAAAGCATGAACTTCAACTTGTCAGATCAAGAGAAGCCAATTTTCAAGTGTTACAGCTCAAAATCTGCACATCTTAAAAACAGAGTTTAAGTACTTGCTGTTAAAATGAACTCCCAGACCTCCTGCCTTTGTTCATCTACTGTAATCCATCATGCAACCAATCCAGTTCACTTCTATTTGGTTACACTGCCTGCAGAATTATTCCACATGTACTGTAAACTCTGGACTAAACTATTCTTTGGTGCCCAAAACGCACATATCTTCTCCTCCAAGTGACTCATCCTCTGGTGAATACCTAGAAGCCTTTTTATCAAATTTTAACTTCGTAACAACATAATATGAAATAGCATAACAATGCACTGGGAAAAAAGCCAAAAAAATGCTAGTTTTCTTGCACTTGTGGAAATTCAAGGTCTAAACAGGTAACTAATGGTGCAAGACTGAAGTCTTACTAATGCTTGCACTTACAGCTTTAAAAGATGAGTATTTTAATATTGCCACTGTTATGTTTGAGAAGCCTGCCACTAGCAGCATACCTTGAAACACTTCAGCTTTGAAATTATTTACTTCAGAAATTAAAAGAAAAGGCACAGAGGTGTATTGCCACCCCCTGCCTCCAAGTGACTTAATGATCAAACAAATCTCTTATAGGCAGATGCAATATGGCAACAAGTACAATGGCTTAGAATATTTAATAGCAATCTAATGTAGTGCATTATCAAAACAGAGAAGGAAAAGTAAGAATAGCAAGTCACACAATTTTCTTTGGCCTTCCAATTAATTTAGACAAATATTTTAGAAGTTATTTTGCTACCATTTGTCTGTAAAAAAAACAGAGCACTGGATTCTAATCACGGTCTCTTGACCTTCTTCCACCCCAACATAAAAGGAAAGTAATTATGGCTTTAAAATCTTGTCAGCATAAATTGCTTCATAGTGTCACACAGGACAAGCCTTTTCAGCAGCCATGTCTGTGCATGTTTACAGTCTTCCAGTTTAAAGCTCTTACAGCTTTTGAAAATCAGCATCTCCTTCACTGATCCCGTATCAACCTAATGCCTGAACTTGAATAATCTGTCAGTACCTGATCTAAAGCAAGCGGTCAAGATTCTCCTATCCAGACTTAATATCCCCACAACTCAATTTAAGATGTTACAACATCTGAAAGAAGCTTCTGGTCATGGCTCCTCTAATAAGGGAGAAGTCTGAAAGGCGAACAGCTATCTCTGCCTGAGTCTGTAGGAGGCTATGATTAACAAGATCAGTAAGAGGTTACACATAATACATTTTCTGCCTTCATTTGGAAAGCTATCCTGGAAGCCAATAGAAAGCAGGCCCAGATTCCCACAGGTTTATCACCTCCAACACATACATGCAGAGAAACTGAGTATCCAGTAGAGATTTTATGACATCCAAAGCTATTAAGTAGTGGTGACAGCCTGGACATGCTGGGTCATCACCATTACTGTCAGAGGGTCAGCTAATGACATGTAAACGCTGTCCCATAGCTCATCTTCCTCTGTACAGTGGTCGTCTCTACCAGGATATACGCTATCTAAAAATGAGAGAGTGGAATGTTACGCAGAGATTAATGAGGTTTCCCAGCTCCAGGATTTTTGTATGCATTCCTGAGCCCTCCAAAACCTGAACTTGGATTTCTAAGCAGCATTTACAACAGATTTGTAAAAAGATGTTCCTTCTTCTTTCACCTTACTGAATCCAGCTGTCCTGTCCACCCTGGAAGCACCTTCAATTTTCTTGTCAATCAGCATTTCACCGAGGGATAGACAATCCAAACCACAGTGTCCCAGATAAAGTGGCTTGATTATCGAGAGAAATCCGTAACACTACAATTTGGCTCAGTTCTCACTTAGGTAATGGTAGGTTAGGAACCAGTCCCAAGGCTTTTTGACTTCAAATGTTCACTTTTTCTAAGAATTCCCCTGGGTGATCAAGCAAGAGACAACATGAATATTTAACCAGAAGCAAATGAGTAAAAGTTTTATTCCAGGAATATCACTGTTCCGTTAGCCACCTGTGCATATGAAATCAGTCCACTTCCCACTTGTTAGATAAATAACCGAAACATGCTGAAACATGCATTTCACATACAGGGACAGAATGAACTGTTAACGGGTAACGACTCAAAGTAACAACTCTAAATATTCCCCATTTGTGAATATGTCAGGGTGGTTTGCTGAAATGGAGGTCATGAGCTTTAGGGTGTGTAATGGCTAAACCTCTGAGCTGGTAAGACAGTGAGTGAATTATAGGCTATGAGTGAGATAGGAGCCAGATCCCTGTTGAGACAGACAGTACCTCTTGTCATGCTAACCTGCCCTCCTTTGCACAAACCACTGCGTTGTGAGGCTCTCCCTACTTTCCCCAGGAAAATACCAGGACATTTCCCTGTGGCCTGAGGGTGTTCAACTCCATTAATGGGCCATAATGGGACCCAACTGTATAACGGGACTAAACTGCATAACGGGATTCAACCGAATTGGTGTGATTGGCAGCTGTGTTGTCTTAGAAGGTGTCAAGGACTTCCAAAGTGTCCCATGATCCACAACACTACATCATCCAGTGTGAAGCTCCTGCCCTAGGGGACGTACCTAGGCATTCCCACCTGAACCTGAGTGAACATAACCCAAATATATCTTGTGTTCTGGGGATTTTCATGGGGATTTTTCCCCAACATTTCTTCGGGACTTCGCCCACCAACTGACTGATCTGGTGTGCAACCACCACTTCAACCAAGATTCAAAGTAACCAAGAGTACTCTGCAGTAACCAAGTCTCAGTGCAGGGCCTACGGCTGGTGAGATCTTCACACTCTTTCCCTTTATCTCTTCCCTTCTTTTCCCTTGCGCATATCCTTGGGTGATGTTGTTGTGCTTTCATACTGTAATGCTCTCATGTTGTTATATTACTATAAGTAACTATGTAGTATAAATACTACATATACATTTCCCTTTGCAATCAAACTGCTCTATAATAAACCCTACAAATGTATATTTATAAACACTGATCATCTAGTGCCATTTCACTCTAATCCGCCCCAAAGGATCAATTAACAAGAACCTCAGTTACCCTCACCTTCTGCGGTGGGTTGTAACATTTTATTGGCATCATGGACAGGATCCCTTGGATGCAGTGGAGCTATCAGTGTGGTCCAAAGCCATTGCAGGGTTTCTTTCTGGTAATAAATCTAACCAACCCCCCAGGGGTGGTGGGGAAAAGGACATTGACCCTCAGTGGGTTGCTGAAGGGTATTACTGCTGAAGGTGAGTAAGGTGGTGGCTGTCCTCTCGTGGTAGGTTATAATATAGCCATCAACTTCCCTTTGAGGAAGGAAGGAAAGAATATAATATAAGGAAACAAGTGCCACCATCCAAAACCCTAGCTGACATACATACTGGCAAAGTCTTAATCTAAGGATACTGAATAAAGACAGCTGAAAAAGAAAACTAAAGTGTTCGGGCAAGCAGAGAATAGCAATACAAGGAAGAAAAGCTCAGTCAATGGACATCAATATACTTTCTCAAATAGTGAGACTGAATTTGGCAATATAATCAATCTGAGAACTCAGAAATTTTATACACAATCTCTTTCTTTCTGCTTCTTCTTTTACAGGTATTCTTTTTGCAATGCAAAAGAGAAGTTCTCAGAAAAATCTTCAGTTCAGTTGTTGGCTTGATAGATGCCCAGTATCCCAAATAACCAAACTGCCTTCTCAACTAAAGCCAGCTTGAACAGAGGAAACTGTGCAAACAGCCTTCCCTTTCTTCTGAAAGTCTTGAGGCCATTGCACAGATGTCCGGTCAACAATCCTTGCAAGAGAATTTTAGGAATTCCTGCAGTTAGGTCACAAAAACCGGGCAGATCTTTCCCCTGCTTCTCTTTACTTACTGCAGTCAAAAACCAGTGACAATAGAAAATAATCTTCAAGTAACTGAAACTCAAAATAGCAGCTATACCAGAGTACTGATACGCAGAAGTAGCAAAGGTTACTTCAGCAGGCTCTCGAAGAAGCAGCCCAATGAGGTCACTACTTAGAGTCAGCATAATATCATTCACTCAGTGGACTTTTAGTGCACAAACTTTTTTACCATACATCCTCCTTACTCTCCATAACACTTTGTCCTTACAGTATCAAGACAGTTACTGGTATGATAAAAAATTTGGATGTTGCATTTAGACATTAGTACCAACTGGCCCTTCTCTCAGGAGCCTTCCTCAACTGCATTAAAGGAAGAAAAATAGTTACCAGCTGTCAGCAAACTTTTACCAGTAGCTTACTTTGCTCTCCTATGCCCTGTTTTAAATGAAAGCGTAACTTCTCGGGGAAAAAACAGCAGCAGAGATTTCAATATCTGTATTGTTAACAGGAACTAAAACTTGACTGACTTGCATTCAGAAATCATCATCCTCTTCTAGAACAGTGAATATAGAAAATAAATATATTCCTCCTTGGTCAACACACCACAAAACCCCTGCTAGGAAGAATGGAGAAAGTGTTTTGATTCAGACTGTGAAACTAAAGGAGAAAGAACAAGGTCTGACTAGAAGCGTAATGCCTCTATGAAAAGACTTCTATGCATGGCAGCTCTTGAGCAGATGAAATGACTAATACAGAAGTGATATGCTAATTCATATCCTGGAAAGTAATTACACAGTACAAAAGATAGCTCCAAAAATTAATCAAGAAACCCCTAAAAACAGACAGCCCCCAAAAAAGCCAAACCCACAACCCTTATCAGACTCCCATGCTTCACTTTTTTTCAGGTTGCTCATACAACTACACAGACTCACAGCTCTAAAGAGTTTCAAAGCAAAATGTCTGCTAGCATCAGTGTTTCTCCCCCTCAAAGATCTACTTTCTGGATATGTAAGAACTTGCTACTGACATCACAGATAAACTAGCCATGTTCATGGAAATCATTAAATTAGGTCAGTGCAAATAAGCCAACTATTTTTTCCTCTTTGCTTTTAAGTAGTCAAGTGCTTTGCTTTATTTCTGAAAACTCTTCACCTGTACAATTATCTTTTGAAGAAGGGCAACCAACTTCAGCATCCAACTGAACATACGTACCTCTGCAATTGAAGCCTCATTAAAATAATTTCACTGCTTAGAAAATAGCTTCCATAATTCTTCTAAAGAAACAAGCATTGGTGGCCCAACGAAAATAAAAGCAGCAGCAACTAGTGTGCAGAAAACAAACTAAAAATAAAGGGAAGAAACAAAGCCATGTCTACAAAACCAATTCTGTACAGTCTTAAACCTATACCAGGGCTATAATACAGCTGATAAATCAGCCATGCTAGTAAGTGCTCGAGGCTGAAGCCAGGCACAGAGTAACAAAATGAAGGTAGCAAATCACAAGTCCAGGTCCATGGCCATATATATTCATCATGCCACATAAACATGGAATCACGCCATCAAATTGGACAACCTCAGGCCAGTGTCCTGCACTGCTGGTTCCTAAACTTACCATTGCAACATTCTTTCAACTCTGCCCTTGCCCTCCTGCAGAAAGGCAATTTATAATCAAGCGAACAATGGAAAAAGAGACGGCTTTCTTGTACCTTTCCTAAGAGCACACCTGTTGAGAGAACAGAATACCTTAACCCAAATAGTCACAGCATTCTCAATCTTCTGTATAAAATTACACACTATTCTGGTTTCCATGCAACACAAATCTTAACCTCATACACAAATACTTATTAAAGAGGCGGACTGATTTAAGGTGATGAAAAGGTTTTAAACCCTTGACAATAAGACGACCAGTGAATTCAGCTTCAGAACAGGCAAACCGTCAGCTTTTGCCACATTAAAGGCTTTTTCTTGGTAATCTTTCCTCATAAAATTAAAATTACTGTAAAAATTTTTGATTTATACTATGTTCCTCTGCCACATACTCCTATTCTTAAGATACTTATAATATCCACCTCTGACAAATTCAACATGTTTTTACAAAAATTTGTTGAAATAAAAAGGTACACTACAAATAGTGGTTTGATTTTTAAAGACCTCTCAACTGACCTCACTGACTGTGTAATCTTGTCTCCTTGTAGAAGAAAAGGAAGTTACACTTTTACGTAGTGAACCAACAGGCAGTAGTGAGGCTGTAGTATTAACTGGGAGATTGTGAAGGATAACCACATTTTTTCAAGCTCTCATTTAATTATTCTACCTTATTGATAGTATTATCTTATTTTCTCCCTTGAAAAAAAAAAAAAATCCAACAGTTTTACCCCTTCACACAGCAAACCCACTTTGGAGATGTTACAAATGTAACACTCTGTATTATGAAATCAGTATTAATGTTTACACCTAGCAGTTTTCAAATGACAGGTTTTTCTTCTCACATGATGACAACTGACAGACATACATTGTAGTGCTACAGGGATAGCTGTTTGAGTTCCACACCTGAATCCATCTATGTCCAGCTCTACAGAACTCAGCCAACAGCAGTACCCACTTCCCTACCTACATTCAGGGACTTTGGGGGTGAGGAGGGAAGTAAGAAAAACATTCTACATATAACTTCAGGGACCTTCTAAAAATACTGTTGCACAAAGAAATAAGGCACAGCTCTTCTCTGAAGAAGTAGTGACATGACCGCATATCTATCGCAAATAACAAAACACTTATGGACCTACATCATATTTTTATGGCAGCACTGGATTCATTTGGAAATTAACATCAATGGCCACTTCCAACAGCTCTTCAGACAAGACATTAACTTGTTTCAACTTTACTATTGATAAGATATGCAGATACTACTACAAGTTTGAATTAATTTCTTGGCATTATTACACAGACAGATCACCAGGTACATTTAGAGAAAAAATAAGTTTCCAGCTGAGAAACCAGGAGCCCAGCATCAGCTTCCAGAGGTGTCTGATGTTTGAAGTATTAAATGCATTTAACTGTAAACCCACCATAAGCTTATAGAGCTGTACTCAGGAAAGAAAAAACATGTATTTGCAAACTGAGCAGATTTCAGCTGCCAACCTGTGTCAGCTGAAAGTGCATGGAGCTACACCTACCTAAACGCATGTAACAACACTTTTCAAACAATTTCCTTTTCAGAAAGTTTTTAAAATGCAATATATACATAAACTACAGACTCTGGAGGTCTTGGCCAGCTGCTAGCCAACCGATCCAGCCAGTCTCTTACTCCCCTTCTCAACAACACGCAGGAGAAAATCAGACGGAGAAGTTCATAAATCAAGACCTAAACAGACATCTCTTACCTATTACCATGATAGGCAAAACAGGTTCAGCTTAGCAGAAATTAATTGGCTAATGAGAAACAAAAACTAATTAAAAGCCTTTTCAAAGCTCAACTTCACTTCTTCATTTCCATCTCCTCTACATCTTTCCTCATAAGCAGTGAAGGGGATTGGGAATGGGTGCTGGAGTCCCTCCATAACAACTCCTCTCCGCCACTCCCTCCTCACACTTTTGCCCTGCTCCTCACAGAGGACACCACTGCAGCCTCCCACTGCCAGCACCTGGCCACCTGTGCCCAGTACAACTGCACTTTTGGAAAAGTACCTGAAGAGGACTTCATGAGAAAAGACACTTGCTGAAACTCACCGAACACAATGGATTTACACAGGTGCTCACGAGCCCCAAACCTGTGTTCCAAATTTAGAGAGCCAACAAACGCAGACAGCTCACCATTCTGCCGGCAAGAGAGATTTTTATTTTTCTTTATAGACACTCCCAGCAAACTGGGTCTGCAGCCATCAAGACTGAACTCTGCAAAGACACTCTTCAGTCACTAACAGCACAGGACAGGAAAGGGGAGAGAAAAACAGTCCTTGATTCCTTTTGACAATTTCAGCCAGACACTAAAAAGCCTCAAAAATAACAGCATTACATCTATGTGTAACTGAGAGCCAAGCAATGAAGGCTCAACTCACCTCTGTTACCTCCGTCCAACACTGAGTTTGCCTCATGATATTTTACATGACCTTTTATTTCGTGCCCATACAACCACAAAAAAACACTTGACTTAAGAGCCAACATGGAAGAACACCTGAGCATGCATTGTGAGTACAGTAAAGTAAACAAGACAATGACAGTTTTAATGAAGTCTTATTATAAAAGCTCTCCAAGCGCTTCAGGGGTCAGTCACATGTAGTGATGTGCTGCAGCTCCAAGCACTTAGGAGCTGTGCTGAAGCGATCACCACCGTATACTACACCACTCAAAGCACTTCAGAACTCTGCCTTCCTATGTCTCCTGCAAATGCAGACACCAGAATTATTTTAACTGCTAGGTCTGTAGGAAAAAACCCTTCAAAGTCAATTTCCACACACATACTTCTACTTATATTATTTGGATCTTTAAAGTATATGCTTATGCTTATAGAAATCTTGCACCAAGAAAATAGCAATAATTGTCCAAACACTAAAGGAAATGAATGCAGCCATATCATATGTTTTTATATACAAATAGACAATGTTTGTCAATATACACTCTCTACTATTAAAAAAAAAATCTTATTATAAAGGTTTCCACATCAAGTTCATAAGTATCATTAATCCACTGAACACCAACCATCTCCTACACACATGTATTAAAACTGTGTGACTTTATGGGAGTCCTTAAATCTTGGACTTAAATCTAGCTTTATATCTAGAGTAAACACCGATCTTTTGTTATGAGAATGTCTTTTGCCCACAGGTTTATTGAAGCAGCTTAACTGGCTCTATTTGGTCTATCCAAACAAATGGAGACATTGCACAGTTACCAAAACCAAACTGCAGGAGGCAACTGTTAGCAGTACCATCAGAAATGAAAACAGACCAAGCCATTCTACTTGTCCACGCCTGCTAAAGTACAGGGAAGACTACGTAATTTTCCGTGTTTGTTTATGTATGTATAACCCCTTTAAGGATTAAAATCATACAGAGTGGTATTGCTTTGTCTCCTTGGAAACAGGCAAGTCTATTTAAAAGCAACTGTACCTATACACAGGGAAGACACTGCCAAAGATTAACCACACATAGGAAGAAAGTTCCTACTCAAAAAAACTAAGGCAGATAGAAAACACAGCTTCAGACAGTCAAGACATCTTGGAGGTGGATTACCAAACTCAAATCTACACAGTGAGGATTAACACACTAACCACCTGTTAATTCTCTCAGGACAGCACATTACCTCAACAATAGCCAATGAAGACAGAGGGATTCATGACTAAGAAAAACACCACACCCAGTCAGTAATTTCAACTGAAATGACTGTGTTTACAGTATCACTGAAGCTGCAACTGCAGCTCTTGCAGACACTCTCAGTTTAAGCTTATCCAGTAAAAACAGTTCATCACTCAACTGCTGCCTAAAGCTCAACACTTACAAGAAAAACCTGGCCAGGCACCAACCACGAACTTCAAGTAGCTGATCTGGGGGCAGCACCATCAGTACCCAAGTCAGCAAGGATCCCATTGCTCTCTCACAAACCCTGAAGCATACCTAGGCTCCTGTACAACTAGCAGCGTATGAGGTCATCAAATCTTGGGTCAGACTAGTGTTGACCTGAAGTCATTTCCCTCAAAATACATACAATGCGTACACTGCCCTCAACAACATTTCACAGCACAAATCCATTACCCTTGCTTTGTGGTACTTGGTTATGTACGTACGGTTCTGGTTCCTCATTTGTTTTGTCGGAAAAGATTTCTGCAGAAAGTCTGTCTTCATGTAAGACTCATCGGACAACATTTTCCAGAAGCTGTACACAAAGTTTTACTGTCAAAATAACTTTTCTGCAACACAACCTATTAAAGCTCCCAAAAGGAAAGAATAAAAGGAAAGGCATTAATTTAATTAAAAGGTCACTAGGATTTAGGGGTTTTTTTGGTAATAGCAGCAGGTGGTTTTACTTGTTTTGAAGAAATTCAAAAGGCATGTAAGATTTCAATAACTGCAACTAGATATAGGTGAGATACTAGCACACCTATACTTTGAAAAACATCCCCAACTTGTCCTGGAGTAAAGCCCAGGTTCTCAGAGATGTTTAGATCGCTATTTCCAATTCTTTGTTTTCCACTGACAAATCTATGACTTAATATATCTACATTTGTCATCTGCAGTTTCTGCAATTTACTTTTTCCTAATTCAATGTCAAAATAACATACTACTTATGAGTGTCTTATTGGGAAAGCACACCTGGAATGAAAGTGCTTTAGCTCCCACTGCTATAAAACCTGTCTCTACCTGCTAGTAAGTCACCAGGGCATGTGTAAGTGTGAGGCTGTTCCTTTGTTGTGCACAAGGTATAATGCCAGTTTCTGGCATAGCTGCTCTCCTGGGCAGCGTGCAGGTGAGGTAATGCAGACTGTAACAGCAGGGTTTGCAGTTACCTCCTATTTCAGTGGTTACCAACATAACAAAGTTCAGATATGCTTTTCTTCACCCTCAAATAAGCTTATACCTCAAGTGCCTGATAGCATGGCTTTAGGTTTTTGCATATTTTTAACATATTTTTTCCTTCAATTTGTGTCCAGTGGTCCTTTATTTATAACACAATGCTAATACTACCAGAAGCATAAAAATTACTGAATGACATGGAGAATGTTTTGCGCTAGCACACCTCATTATACCTTAACTGAAACTCTGTCCTTCTCCTCTAAAATCTTTACCCTGCTTTAACTGTAGGACCACTGCTGTCTGAATGCAAACCTTGAAGTTTCAGTTGCCTCTGTTTTCAGTCAGTAGTTACCACCTCTGACGAGAGCTTAAAAATATGCATGCTGAGTTTGGGCGGAAGCAAAGCAGGGGAGACCGCAAAGCAGTTGCCAGGAGGGAAGGTAATATTCAGCACAGTGATACCATTATAAACCAATAGGAATATTCTTTAATTCCTGTCTTCTTTCACAGACCCTTAGAATCACTGAAGTTGGAAAAGATCATGGAGCTCAGCCATTAACCCAGCCTGTCATGTCCACCACTAAACCACGTCCCCAAGTATCACATCTACACATCTTTTGTTGCTCCAGGAAACTACCTTAACACCTACTCAGTGTGAGTATATTTACATCCTCTCAGCAGAACTCAGCAACCCCGAACCCATACCGTAATTCCAATACATGGTTTGTGGTTCAGTAAACTTGGGAACTCAATCAAAGTCAAGCAAGTCAATGACTGTCACTGCTCTGCAATGGCAAATAAGTGATATGCCCAAGGTCAGCTCCTTGCTGCTTCAGCTGTAACTCAGAACCACATTTTCTAAAGGTATGTAGAGCCAGTTCGATATGCAGTACTCTGCTTGTTGCAGAGCTGTTCCAAGGAAATCAATGTCATCTTTAACTTTGGAGTGTGTCCTCCAGTGGGGTAATGTGTTAACACCACCAGTATTTGAACAAATGGGAAGGGGGAAGAAAGCACTGGTAGCAAGTTAAAACACACCCAGAAGCTTTACATCAGCCCAGCTATTCATCAAAGCTATAAAGACATAGTTGAGCTTAAGGATTTCCCTGTGACCTTTGGTAAACAATCTATTCTGTTGGCTAGCCCAAAACAAAATACATTAGGTACAATTCGCCCTGCCCTTCCCTGCCACGTACTAGGCACAAAACCAGAAACACAGTATGAAAGTCATCTGAGGCATGTTTGTTATATGGCCCGAATAACAGCTTTACAATGAAAGCACCCACTGAGCCATAGCTACAGCATTATTACGTTCTAGTAAAAGTTTCCTGAGGTAACAATGAAAATCAAATTAGCAGTTTAGTGCAGTAGTTCATCAGCTTCATTCACCCACAGCTCTCTTCCTCAGGATCGCAAGGCTATTAAAAACAATGGAATCATTAATAAACCAAATGCAATTAATTATACAATCCCACTAGCATGGCAGCATGGCCTCACAAAGGAAGTTTGTTACTCGGTATATAAGCCTCCTAAAAATTAAAAAATATTAATATTAAAATAATGGTTTATATTAAATTATTATATTAATATTAGAATGACATATTGAGATATACACAGTTGTTTAAATACAACACTGCAAAATGTATCTAATACAGAAGTTTCTCTGCCAGGCAACAGTGAATCTCTCTTGGCTATACAAGTTCCCATCCCATAATCAATTATTTTCACACATACTTAGTAATTTTGAAACAGGTTTTTTGTAGGTTCTTTTGTGGTTGGGATTTTTTGCTTCTCCTGAAAGTCACTTTCAGAGCTGTTTGATCAGAAAGGACAAAAAAAACGATTTCTCTTTTTCTAGTTCAAGACTATACACGTTATCAGCTAAGAAAAGAGTCTTGTGTTCATCCATGGTTCCCATTTGAAATTTAAGTTTCTCAGTAAACGAACCTGTGCAGGGGCAACCAGGCCGTTTATACAGCTGAACACTTGAGCTTTAACCCTTGACGTACTTGTAGTTCACTTCTGAACAGTGCAAGTTCATCAGCTTAGCTACATTTGTACAGAGGGGCAAGGCATTCATCCCACTGCTCCTTGCCTGCAGCCAGACAGTCTTTCAGGTAGAAAGTTTGATGAGAGCATCCCTTTCTGATAGGAAAGTGTAAGCAAAACCTTACTCAGCTCAGTAAATCAAATGCTAAGATAGGTTCCTGGCTTGATTTCAAAGCACAGCTCGTTTGCCAGCACTCCCCCAAGTTTCTCACCTTTTCAGCTACCTTGTCCTCAATTTTTTGCTTCCACTCTATCACAACAAAAAGAGCTACCAGCGTTTTATGATTTCAAGCACCAGTCTCTCAGAAGTCATATAGTTCAAAACCCAATAACACCCAACTATTATAAAGTTTCAAAAAGAATTTTAAATGCCACAGCTGCAAGAAAAGAACTGGAAAAAAACCTGACAAATCTGAAGGCTGAAGCAACAAATTATAAAATTTGTAGGACCTTGTGTGTTTTAGACTGCAGAGTATTTCAAGACTACATCACTGTTTTTACAGGAGCTTAGCAATGGCAGAGTACTGCTGGTGATACCATAACATTGAGAAGCTCCCGACGTAAGCTAGAACGCTGCTGTGCTCAATATCATACCAAAAACAACCAAAAAAACCCAAACTAGAAACAAAACAAAAATTTTCTTCCTCCTTTCCTCTTTCCCTGCTAAAGAAGCTGTTAAGAAGACTGGTATTTCTCTTAAGACAAAGCCTGAGAAGGTCAGTTCCCAACACAGCAGCAGAACAGGCAGCTTGCTTTACTGAAGTTCTTAATAACAGGCATCTGCTTTGTCACAATGGACGTAAGAGAAAACCTCCAGCCTGGTGTCAGAGCAATTTTACTGAAGGAAGATTCAATATAAAACTTTAGGGACTCAGTTCTCATTACTAATCTTCTCAGAGTCTTTGTGCCCCTTTTCCTAAGTTCCTCAATTCTGTATATCAGATTTTAGCTCTAAAGTAAGGGTAAATCTTTTTGTTGTGCCTTGTATAGAAAAGCGTTACTGGTAATGTTTGCCAGCTCCAGATAGTAACAAAAACAGCAGGATCAGACAACAAGTATTCAATATGTATTAATGCTTCAGTATTGCAAACTTTGAGCACAGTTGTGCTTTCTAAGTGGGGTACAGAGTGCATAATTTGTGACAAAACCAAGAGGCAAGCTACCCCATTACACAAATTGTTGCAGAAAAAGGCTACCTAGCTGCTCAGCTTGCTAGCTCAAGGATTTTCTCATTTACACTGTGCTTGGCCATGCTTTTATTTTACACCTCAAGGCTTCTCTTATCCCTTTCTATAAGCTCAACTCTACACAAACTGTTACTGCTAGGAAAGCAGCCCTACCATACAGAGCTTCCTTACAGTACAAGAGTAATACACCTTGTTATGTTTACCAACATTCAGCTCAAAGCAGCTTACATCTAGCCAACACACTGTCAAAGGCAGTGGACTACCCTGGACTTCAGCTGTTCTCCTTCTACAGAGTTGCTGCTTTTCAAAAGAGATATTTCTTTACATTTGGTTTCACAGCTGGACATACAGACACTAAGGGATACTAAAGATTAGCCTCAGGAGTAGGTCCACCAGTCTGAAAATCTAAAGGGAGCAAAAGGGTCTCTCAACCATTTTTGCAAACTGTTCAGATTTTGAAGACTGTAATTATCAGTTTCTCGCCCACCTCTTTCCAGAAGAATTTTAAGCATCTAAATAGTTCTGGTGCAAAAAATCAAATATGCAACTCAATGTATGATCCTGCTTCTTCACTTCTCACTTACTTCACATGAGAAGAAACATAGATGTTCTGGTTATAGGCTTATTTCTACCCACCAAATTCTTGAAAAGAAGTTTCAGAGAGCTGCAAACATTACTACTGTACAGATATTATCAAACCCCAGGCAGCAGCACACAGCTGTTGTAGATTAAGCCCTCAACCATGTGTCTCTCCATGTCCCAGAGGATTTCTGAGATATTAAGGGTACGTAGCAGCATGCACCTTTAAAGGCCTATCCTGCACAGAAATGGTTTAAAGTTGTAGACAAACATAATTTTTTTCATACTAAAAGCAAATAATTGAAGGCTTTTACATGACTCTTGCGACAACCCTACTCACTTAAATTGTCAAATATTTCACTTTATAGGTAACTTACCCCAAACATATCTAAAAAACCAAAAGCAATGCTGTTAATCTAGCTGACGTGACACGGTAACAGTTTTGCAGCTGCTCTAGACTAGATCAGTGTTTTATTTAATGACAATCATTATAACCCCGAGAAGAATACATTTTTGATGGCATTACTATTCTTTAGAATGAACTAAAGATCACTCTAGCAATTAGGCTATTCATCTTTAGCCAGCTTTGTCATTCAGGTGTGCTACAACAGGGGAGAATCCATTACGGTTAGAGACAAGAAAGCCTGAAACCATTAGAGGAAAAATCTAATCGGTATGTCCCACACAGTCTATGAATGTCCCATGGTTACTTCTGCAGCAGGGTAAACGGGAAGGGAAAGAGGTAACAAAAACACAACTTCTATCCAGGTCACAGTGACATTTTGCCAGAAGTGCTACCACCACCTCCATTACACACAGATGCACATGTAAACACTGCCATCACTTCACACACTGCTTATTTTACCCCAGAGTATTTTGATTTCCACCCCTCTCCCAACTACACCACAATTTTGTTGGGGTGAAGATCCGGCACACAATCTATAATGCTGAAAGGACTGTACCTCCTCAGTAGGCATATGTTAAAGGACAAATGTGTGAAAAAGTAGCTTGTAGAGCAATCCATTTTTTTACCACACTCCTCACCTTGCTATGACTACTTTAATGACAAAATCTTAGCTTCCTAGTAATTAAAACTCACCATACAGTCCTCTTGAAGCTGCAACAGATAGTAACATGAACAGCAAGGCAGATTCAACAGAAGAGCTAGCCATGACAGAAAAAGGGTTTGTACTCTCTCTGTGTAGTGAGATATCTTTTTTAATACACAACATTAATTACTAACTAGATAGTAGTACAAGAAAAAGTACAACAATCAACTTAAAAGTTCAGTGGACACTTTTCATGAGAAATCTTGTCTTGTCATGTTGCTCATCATCTCAATTCTTATAAACCCAAATAGTCATTTCAGTACCAAACACTGAATTTAAAGAGCAAGAACTGGAATAATTTGAGAACAAAATACCATCCTTTCCCCCCCCCCCACTATTTTTTGTGGGTGGTTTTGCTGAAGGGAGTTTCTTTAAGCATCTAGAATAATGAAGAGAACTCACTATGGTAATTCATAAGACACTGGCAGGTCCAGAAGCGTCTGGATCCATTTCAGACCAAGACAGCTGTGTTATATGGCAAAGTATGATTCTGAAAGAATTCTGATCCTTCCTGGCTTACTACTCTGCTTCAGTAAGCAATGTGTAGTTACTGTGACAAGGTTTTGTAGAAAGGTGATGGAAAAGAGACAACTCCAAGACACACTATTTAACCTTCAGATCCTTGAGAATACTGGTGTAGGCAAGGAATCCATAGCTTGCCTTCATCCTCCTTTTAAGAAACAAGATTAAACCAAGTGAGCTTTCACCTCCCCTGTAAAACACTAAGATTTGAAAGCCATCATCCAAAAAAGCATATCCTATGCTGAACTGAAAGACTGTAAAGCATTTTGAAGGACAGAAACTACTGCAGCCAATGACACTTGGCACCATTTGCCTCAATAAGTTCCATAAAACATGTTTCCTGTTCATAGTCACATTTTTGCCAAAAGGAAAACCAGTGTAGAGAAGACAAAAACACAGCAGAAAGGAAAATAGGGAAAATCCTGGGGTTTTTTGCATTTATCCCTGTTCCCATAATGCCAGTCCAGTACTGACCAGTCACAGACAGCAGAAGCAGACAGAGTACAACAGAAAACATACTGTTGCCCAGCTTCAACTCCTTTCTTGACAGTCTAGAAAACACTTTCCAGCAAAGAGAGTTCTGAAAAGAATATAGAATAAACAAAAAAAAATAAACAACCACCCAGCATGAGAAATGCAGCGACCCATCATCTGTGTAGTATTCTCCTTGAGTGCCCTTCACCATGCAATCCCATCCTGCCTGCTGTCAGCAGTTAGCCACTCACCTCAGAAAAGCACAGGCAAATAACCTGCTTGAGTTCGTTTGTGTTTATGTGCTTGCTATGCACAGCACTTCAATGCACAGATGTTACAAAAACAAAGCACTTCTCAGATGTTAGTGTTAAACCCTTATTCAATCCTCATGTGTCTAAGATCTCAAGACATCAAAAACACTTCAGAAACCGACGACTGTAATCTCGCAAACTATTATTTGTTCTTGCTTACATGAAATGAGGGATTGCTTTTCTTCAGGTATTTCGTGGCTTCTTTTTTTTTTTTTTAGGTGGAGTTTATGCAACTGTAGAATGAAGTAATGACAACAGGGAAGAAAAAAAAAAAAGTGATGTACCTTCTCTTCCCACCCCTTCCTTCCCCGTTTTCCTCCAGGACTTAACTCTTTCAGATATGATACTCAGTAGAGGAGTTATCATGCTTTCAGTTCTACAGTCTAACTTCTGAACATAAAAGAAGCTGACCTACTCTACATAACAGCATTAAGCTTCCTTCACTGAGGTGGGGAGACGAACCACACTTTTCGGTAGAGTAGAAATGTTCATATCATTCTTCAGAAAAAGACATAAAACTCCTAATTGACCACAAACTGCAAATTAGCAGTCTGGGCTACGCAAAAAACGACTCTTCTTGAGAGACGTCTGAAATAATCTCTCTGTTCTAGCAGATCTGACAAAGTATAAATCTGAGTATGACATCTTGTTTTCTGACACCATGCTTCAAGACAGATATGACTAGCTGGAATGACACAGGACAGCAATGAGAATGATCAGATGTCTGGAAACACATTCTATAGAGGAAAATGAAAGCCACTGAGGCTGTTTTAGTCTAAAGAAGTTCAGGAGGAGACAAGGTTCAAGTTGTCAAGTATGTCTTATATAATGTCACAGAAGAAGAAATAGTTCTACTGAAATACCACATGAAATAGTAATGTGTATGGGAAAATCTACATGTTTTCTAACTACCCATTTATTTAGTTTGGAAACGTTTTGTATGTCATGACTTAGAAGAATTTACTGACAGCTAAAGTAGAAACAGAGATATCAGGACAATCTGTTTCACCACTGTCTGAAGGATACCGAACAGCTGTGACAACAGATTCAATTCTGCTATGTTGGCAACATGAACAAGGACAGGACAAGAGGAGAAATTAAACCTGCAAGCACAGGATCAAGCACTGGGGATCCATACAACTAAAAGAACTCAGTAACAGAACATCACAGAGAATGTCAACATTTTCATTATTTGACAGTAATTAAACAGGATGTCAATGTGAAACAGTATATTCAAGCACTTCTCTCAATGGGATATTTTCAGCAGGTGGCACATAAAGAAAGCCTGAAATCATCTGTATGTACATCTTGGACCTCAGCCTTGCTTTTTTCCACTGTCCTTAAGGATTTCCATGTGAATAGATGCTCTCTCAGTTTTAAATTAACATTCATTTACTTCTGCACTCTAATGCACTGTGGTGTCCTTCCACAAAAAAAAAGTTATTATACAGGTAGATTTGCCAGGTGGCTCTGCAGGTAGGCAGAAATTCAGCTGCAAACACTGACTACACCAAAATGGAAGTATGGGCAAAATCAAAGCACGAAAAACGGGCAAAGAAAGTCTGGTTTCAGGTAATAAAGGAATCTAGCAGAGAGGAATAAAGGGGACAGAAAAAGGCCGCATATTCTAAGCAAACTCCCACAACACTAACTTGAGTTTACGCTGCTATCTTCTAGCACTGCTAACTGACGGTGAGGTATCAGACTGCCCATACAGAATTTCAAAATTCCATAATTGAAACATTGAGTTATTTTTGGGCTTACCTTGCCTATACTGTCAACTCAAAAGAAGCCTGTAATTGATCTCCAAAGCACACACAGAAATAACGAGCCTTTACCTGAAGTTCACTGGTCTGCCAGCAGCTCCGAGTTCAGCTAACTGAACAGACAGACTTTGTACATTTCTATTTGGTATTCTATTTGGTATATTCTATGTGGTATTACGCAGGCTTACCGAGTGCTAAACCATCTAGACACCACATAATTGTGGTAAGCATAGCCCCAAGCCCACACGCACCATTCCTGCAGAGAAGCAGGATATATTAATCACCCAGTAGTGCGCTCCATGCTAACAGCAGCTAAGGAGCTCCTACTCAATTCAGTGAAAAAAGCAAGTTCACATCTATATATACTTTAAAAAATGTGGATATATCCACATTCATTCTACTTCTATCATAAATGCATTTCGCTGCAAATACTCCACTCTTTGGGGACTCATGCAGTTGAAACAAGCAAGGAACCTGGTCTGAGTATTTAAGAAAAGCAAAGGGAGAGGAGGGTATACAGAAAGGTATATTTACTTCCAATTCAACACGCTGTTCTACAGTTGTATCAATTCAACAGGATGCACAGGGAAAAGAAGAAAAACAGGAGCTACATAAACAGCCATTACTGCAGAAGGAAACATTCCTGACAACCACAGCTTAACTAGTTGAAAATAACTTCAACCAGCTTAACAGATATTCCTCCAGAAATGCAAGGTTTCTCAAAAAAACCTTTGCATATCCAGCCCCATAAAGGCACAGAATAAAGAAACACCACCTAAGAGGAAATTAAAAAGTTGACCACAACGAAAGACCATAAGTAAGGCTCACAAGAGATGGTGCACCGAAGCAAAGTAAAGCAGCAGTCAGACAGAACAATGCACTTGGCTGGGGTCATGGCTTGAAATAGATTTAAGGAGTGTGAATCATGCAACAAGAAATTAATAAAATAATTTTTAAAACTCCGTCTCAAGACCCAAAAGGCTCGTTTTACTGTAATATTGTGGGGTGGTTGTTTCGTCTTGAGAGTGCTGATAGAAGGTATTGTAGCTAGATCAGGAAAGGAAAGGGAACAACACGCGTATCCGTGTATCACGCTATGGATCTATCACGCACCAAGCTCCTCCATGATCCACAGCCTGTCGTGAGCTCTCACAAGAGGATTACCGTGGTGTAGTAGGGGCTTGCCCATCACTTCCTTCTGGCATTAAAGAGTTTGCTTTGGAGCAACGCTATCCAAACGTGACACGTTCGGAAAAAAAAAACAAAAAAAAACAAACAAAAAAAAAAATCAAAAAAACCCCACCAAAACAAACAAGCTTTCCTACAACAAAAAATCCCCTCTCCATACAAAAACCCCCAACTCCCAATTATCGGCAGCCAGAGGGCTAGAGCCGGCAGAGCAGAAACAAGAACAGGGAGACTGACGCGAAGGAGCTGTCCCCAGGTGGGCACGAAGCCGCTCCCCGCCGGGAGTCACCTCCGCCTCGCACCCCGGGACGGCCGCGCTGCGCGGGGGCTCCCGGCGCGGTCCCGGAGCACAGCGGCGGAGAAGCAGCC
>VZTF01000265.1:100815-112826 GCA_013397755.1 Cnemophilus loriae | reverse complement strand
AGTGGCGCGGAGGGCGGGCCCGGAGCGGCGGAGCGCGGAGGGAGGGCGGCAGGTGGTGGGGCTGGGTCTGCCGGGCGAGAGGAGCTGCTCCTCGCCGCGGAAGGAGGTAGGAGGTAGGGGAAAAAGCGCGACGGTCCGGGGCTGGCGGCATCCTGACGGCCCGGGGGAAGCGGTGTCTGCCAGCGCCCGAGATCTGCCGGGATCCAGTCGGCGTGGGCACAGCGAGCCACGCTCGTCTCCGCTCCCGGCCGATGACACGGGTTTAAGTAAGAGCAGCTATTTTACATTACATTAAGGTTTTCTGCGCCCCTCACTTCCTCTAAAACGGAGCTACCAGCAGTTTATGGCAGCAATTTTGCCGTCTTCGTACCTTTTGCAGAAGGCTACAGACGCCTAGTTATGATCTTGCAGCAAACAAAAGTCCCTTTGAGTGTTTGACTTTGAAACGGGCATCGACACTGGGATTTGTGACCAAGCTTTCAGTCATTGAAACAAAAGCAGATCACAGAAGTTAGGCACCTGAAAGCTTTTGCAAATCTTCCTGGATAACTCCTTTATCTTTTAGGACCTAAACGGCTTTTAAACCCAGCTATCGTGTCAACTTTTAAAATATTGTTTAAATATTATTTTGAAAAAATTCTCCTTTTTTTTCTGTCCTGAGGACATAGGTTCTCATCTAATATGCTAATACTATATTTATAAATATAGTAAATGCTAATACTATTATTATAAATATATAATAATATATACCAGAGCCTTATTTGCTTATGCCTGGGCACCAGATTAATCTAATTGTGAATTCAAAACAGACTAAGAGCTTTGGTTATGAAGAAAGTCCCACAGCATCACTACAGAATAGCTATGTTCTCTGTTTCACAGAAAGAGAAATGTGAGCACAGACCAGTTATTGATGTGCTCTAATTAACACAGTACATAGTTGATGAAAATAGGAACCAGAATGCAGGTCTCCACTTTTTCAGATTTCTAATTTGACCAGTTTATCCAGTACTCCCAGGTGGTAAATGGAAAAAAAAAAAGACATTATTATTATTATTATTACTCTATGGGTTATCAGATTACTAGTGGAAGAAAAAACAATGATAAAAAATTCTCCAAATCTCAGTCCTTCTCTGCTTAGAGCAAGCTTTTAATGCAGGGTATTAGGTTGTAATAATGCTGATAGCTCTTTGTGGTGTCTTATCAGTATTTAGATCAGACCTTTAAAAGTTAATTTATTGTGGAAGAGGATTATAAGAGTCACTAGGGACAGAATTTGACCCAGAAATTTGCCTATACCAACATTTAATGATAAGGAAATATGAGGCATACACACAAAGACAAGAACTGATTTTGGCTAAATGAATTACACATATATACAACTCCAAATCTAACTCTAATAATTTTAACTAACCGGTGAAAAGAGTTCCTCCTTGGTACTCCAGATTCTGCACATAAGTTGTTATGTCTTCAAAACCTGAACTTACTCATATTCCTCGAGTCCTTGATTTTAAAGCTAAACCTTTTTCTGTCAGAATCTGCCTCTGGTTTAGTGTCATTCTCATAGCAGAACAACTTGCTTAATTTCCTACCTGTTCTTCACAATGTATAAGAAAATTGCCAGGTGGTGAAAAGCAACGCTGCAGGTCTCTGTCACTTCTTTCTCTTGCTGCCAGAGATGAGACTGTAAAAAATAGAGCTTAGCCAAAGTGCTTCTACACTTCAGTTATTAGCAGCTGCCAGAACAGGCCCTGTAATCTGGGGGCAGCAAGGAATACATTAGAATAGTCGCTGAACTGCTCTAATTTATGCCATAAATTGAAATCTAAGAAGGCACTCAAAATTTATTATATCACCCCAGAGTTACAGAAGACAAGTGACAGTATTGTTCTGCTCTGGCCTATAGACTATGCCAGATCACGTGCTCTGCTAACATTATCTTACACGAACAGAAGAGGGATGCTATGTTGCCTGTAGTAGCTAAAAGAGAGCTAAAGCTAAAAGCAGCAAAGATAGAAGCTTACATCATTTTCCATCCTGGGAAAAGCACTGTTCTTTGCACTTCACCATCACAAATCTGTGAGGTACTTTGTGGCAAAACACTGAATATCTGGCATGACTTGAGAAGCTCATTTTGAAAACATTTGTTGAGAAGATGTCCATATTTAATAAGCTTTGAGCACCTCCTGTCATCCATTGGATTCATTTGGTGGAAAGTATGGAGAGAAGGGTGTAGAGTGGCCTTATGTCAGCTATTACAGGTGACCGGCTCAGTTTTGGATATATTCACCCATTTACACACTTTTTTCCGCCAGTACATATTCAAGCAGCCATCCCCTGGTCTGCTCAGTATTCCCTTTCTGTCCTCCCCCCAGTACACACAGCAGTCACCCACTCCGTGTGGTTACAGCTGTTCCAGATGTGCACTACTCACTGCTCTCATGTCAGTTAACTGAAAACAAAAGACAGGAAAAGAAATAAAATGTATCTCAAAACTCCCTGATTATATACTTGGGAAAATCTTACTCTCAGTGTGGTCTTGAAGGACTGAAAGAATGACAGGCTAACAGACTTATTGACAAGTTTGGCACAAGAAATCAAGGTATAGGGGAAACACTGGAAAAAAGCATGAAGAGAGACCAAAAAAATATTGTTGGCAAGTAGTAGCTGTACATGAAACAGCATGAAAAGACAAATAAGAAGGTAATGATTGGCTTTGTAATTGGCCCTTCAAGGTAAAGATCAGGATCTTTACCAAGGAATGATAGCAGGGAATCACAGGAGCAGATACATTGTAAAAATGACAGGCAAAAAAAGTGAACATTGCAGCAGTGTATTGAATAAACCAGAGAAGTCAGAGAGAAAGACTGCGAAGCTCATGAAAAAACTTTAAAAGGTGGGACAGTGATTTCAGCAGGGCGAACATCTGTCCCATGTTACAGCTTTAATGAGACAAATACAAAAAATATAGCTTTATACTAGCTACTGCATCAGTTCCATGACATCAGTTGTCTTCAAATCATTGCCTTTTTGAACTAAGCAATGTTCCATCAAATTATTTTTTATACTTCTTAGAATACTCTTCTTCCTCTTTTACTCTGCAAATTTAGGCAAAAGTCTACCTCTGGTAAGAAAGAGTTTTCAAAATACACTGACAGTGGGGTTAGCACGTGAGAAAATCCCTAGGCAAGACTGACTGATCTGGCAAATGCAAGGCTCTCCAAATAAGACAGTTACACTATCAACAACAACAGCACTGTGCTTCCCTTTCTGCATAGTAAATGTGCATTAAACCTGACCTGAAAGAACCACTTCTTTGGATGAATAAGTCTCCATGCTTACTCAGTTCTTGCCCTCCCTGTTGAGACTGCCAACAGCATTGCCAATTAGTGCCAATCCTGAATGCAGATTGTAATATGAATAGGCCTTTCAATATTTAATTCTAGACATTTGCACTGGTGGTAAATAAATGTTTCATTAGTGCCTTCCTTCCTTTCTGCCATTTTTTCTCTGAAAAAGAAGCAAAGCTGTCTACCTGAAGTACTAGCAGAAAATGGGCAAACAGGAACTTGTACTTTTAAGTGCTCCTCCCAGCTCTAGCAGTAAACTCTGGAATCAGGGTTCTTTTTCTTGGGAATCCTGATTTATTGAGAATGCATGTTACAGGGTCATAAAGATGGCACTCAGTTTTTATATGATGTGTTTTATTGCTACGTATTCACTCTCAAGCAATAGCCAAGATCAGGAATTCAAAAGCTTTCCTTTGGTAGCATTCAACTCACTGGTATTAGTGGCAGGAATGCTCACCAACACCAACAGCAGTGGTAGGCTGGAAGAGAATAAAAACGTGCATAAGGACAACTCTCATCTCTGGACGGGGGCAGGTACCACCAAACATCCAGCATAGTTTGGAGATCCTCTCTTTTTATCTCTGAAAATCTCCTTAGACGTTAGGATACTTCAGAATAAGCAGAATCTACTTTGTACCTCCCTAAGAGAATCAATTCTGAGACTCTCTCTCTTACCATTAAAAAGCTTTTTTGACAACAAATGTGAGGCACGATTTACTTTGCGTAGCACTTGCAGAGCGTGAAACAAGGGCATTTGAACATGTTGGTTAGATTCAGATCATCTCAAAAGGCATTAACAAGCTAGTCATGTTACATTGTAAAACCTAGCAACCATAGGCATATGCATGAACAGAAATACTGCATTCAAATCTGTGGAACATGTAACAAAACTGAAAAAAATAAAACATTTCGCCTATTAATTGAATATGTTGCTAGATGTAAAATGTCTTTGCCAGGGGAGTCACACAACTATTATAGGCCTCCACCTGCTGCAGGTGTCTTTATCAAGACCAAGTAGTGCCACCATCTTGACAGCTAGAGATGATGTGATCTGGACTAAACAGTGTAACTGCTAAAGACACTTCTCCCAGATTACTGGCACTTGAGGACCTGCATGAGCACTGCATGAATCACTGTCACAAGACCTGCAGAAAATCACGCTTAGACGAAACCTCTGGCAAATGTTTACACTCTGACATTTCCATTTCTGATACCTTCAGTATAAAAAAAAAGAGAAATGCTTCTCAACGCAGCTTATATCACAGAGCATTGGGAGGCTGCACAGGAACGCAGGGAAACACAACACAGTAATCCCCTCATCAGGTCTCCCTCAAGGCATTGCTTTGGGGTTATACCACTGTGACTAATCATCAGAAGCCTGCCCTCAGTTTCAGGCAGATTCAGGGAGGCTGTGAGTCTGTGTGCTGGAAGGGACAAATAGAAGTTAAACTGTTTTAATCTGACTTCAGATACAGAAGTGTACTGCCAGCACGTTGTGTGGAGTTTCTGTGCCAGTCTGCTGGCAGAGGTACTCAGTTTTTTGGTGGATAAACCTTGAGCAAGGAGCCTTCCATAATTTCTCCCTCACCTTCACAACATCTGTATATCAGAGATATATAGTGGCATGCCAGCAGCCGGGAAGAGCAGTAAGAACACGGCACAACCCTGTTACCAGCTGGAATACAACACTAAGTTTACTCATTCTAAGACCTCTTTCCTCAAATTCTGCTTTATTCAAGGTCAATGCTATGACTCTCATAAAATTATGGGAAAACTGTAGCTTCTCATATTTTAACCAAAGTTATCACTCTTGCTTCAGAGTGCTGTAACTAGAGAAGTAGAAAGATGTTAATTTCCCACTTTATCATGGAAGTATCCTAGTGATTAGTCATGGGTGTTATGAAGACCAGTCTTGTGAAAAACAGATAGGCAGGAAGAGATGGTCTAGATTCAGGATGGGGATTGGAGATAACCAAAACTCCAGTTGTAGATACAGTAGGGAGAAGGGAGGAGCTCTGAGACCTGCACTGTGCTTATGTTGCCAGCATCATGGTCTGAGAAGCATAGACAGGTATGGACTGCTAAATATAATCTAAACCATGGCTGCATCCAGTGGTGTACTCTGATCATTATTTTTAGCACTCCCAAACTATGTTTTAATCTTTAGCTCAACAGGTGTAAACCTAATTCACACCTGCATCTTCAGAAATTATGCATTTTCCAGACTCCACGGGGTATTGGAATTCCCTGGATAAATTTAGATGCCCTCAAGCCTACACAGCATCCCTTCCTTAAATGTTAAGGCTTTGGTTGACAGTGTTATTATGGGTTGCAAAGTTTGTGGAAAGAAATCCTTCTCAGCAAGTGTTATCAAGAACCTCTTTGAAAAACATGAAAATGGAAAGTGAATATGAGATCCAGTGATTGTCCTGAATTGTCAAACTCTCCAAAGCTCCATGGCAACAACTGAGGTAAAAGCAGGTTTGAGGCAGCCCACGAGGTTTCTGTAAGCACTGCCTGCCCTCATCCCAGGCCTCACAGTTCCTAAATAGAGCAGGCACAGTGTTTGAGGAAAAGCTGTGATTTTCTCTGAGAAATCAGCTATTGTGTGGGAGCACTAAAAATGGTGCCACAGTACTTAAATGGTATTGTTTGTGCAGACATTCACAGAATGAGCAAAAACTAAGTCCTCGTTGTACATGTAAATAGGATTAATATTCAGAGTTTTACTCTTTTCTGATCTCTCTCCCATTAAACTGGAATAGTCTCCCAAACTCAAAATGTCATGACTCTTAAGCTGGGTAGACATCACATGCTTAACAAGATGGATACAATTTTTAGCGTAAATACCTTATTTGTAAAGTAAAATATTCAAAAGCCAATTTTTACTTGCTCTGTCTACCAGAATTAGAAAAAAAGGGCTGTGGAGGTTTTTTTTCAAAGTATTCCTTTACCTTTTTTTTTAACTTGCAAAATTTTAATAGCAAAAATTACCTCTTTTGCAGCCTATCTCTCATTTTTGAAGTAAAATATTATGACACAGGGATTTATTCTTTATTCTCTTATTCGTACTTTTTCATTGACTGTATCTGTGTCCCACCATGTATCAAAACCGAGTTCTGTGTTTCTACGGGGAGTCTGAAGAGGGAGGAAATTCACTGTTTTAACAGTCATCCTCACTGTGATGTAAGATTTACATGAGTGGAAGGCCTGCTAAAGGTGACTGAATTTTCTGTTTACTTTGTCTCTACTAGAAGCTTTTTCCTGTCAAGAGAGATGCATAGCCTTCAGATCTTACATACTTTTGCCTAGGCTTTATGTATGGCATAAGATAAGGCGCGGTACAAACTCAGTAGATTCTACATCAAAATTTGGCCTTTATTTCATCTGTGGCTTGGTAGACTAATTACATCAACGGTACTATTCTATGTCCATTGGTATACTTTGCTAAAATATTTCCTCATGCATAGGTTTTTCAACTTTTTTTCTATGTTGTATTTGTTTGATTGGCAATTTCATCCTAGGACAGCTAGGTCTAAAAATAAATATTTTACAGTAGTGTTTTGGGAGCTGAAGTTGACAAATCCATATTCTTAGATTCATTTACTGCCAAAATTTAAGTGCTATTTATGCCAGTAACTGCCAGTTTAAAATAAAAACTCCACTGACAGGGATGTGGGAAACTCTCAACTTATCCAAAGCTTGCATGTTTAAAATTCAAACGTTTCTTATGTTCCAGATTAGAAGTAGCGGTCAACACTTTAAAAAGTAAATGCCTGAAGTCTGATTCTTAAACATGTACAAAGGATCCTTAAAAGCCACTTAAAAATCTGAAACAAGGTTAATTTTACTTATGAAGCTAATTAGAGGGAGCTAGCTGTGAAAATAATAGACATTGTTTTTCAGCTGGCCTTGGCTTCCCCTCCGAGGAGATTCTTCTAGATTCTGCAAACCCACACGGACTGCCATATGTATTAAGGAAACAAATATTCTCTCAGGCAAAAATTAGTAAGTCCTTCAAAATGTGGAAAAAAATTATGATGATGATTATAGTAATAATAATAATAATAAATATATTTTGAAAATTATAAGGTCTGTTTAAGTAAGCCAAGATTTTTTTGTATGAATGCAATTTCTAAAGTTGATTTAATAATTCAGCAGTTTTTGTATCAACAACACTAAAACAACAACAACTTCTCAATGTTATTCTCTGTTTTCAAAACAACTCTAAATATTTGGGTTTGTGCTTAAGATAATCTTTGCATATATGACATTTCATCTTTCTAACCTGTATAATGTAATAAACTTGAAGTGCTTAAGCAAATCTGTCTTCATTTACTAAGTGTAGAAAGATTAGGCTTCTCCAGTGACACTTCTAAATATAATAGCAGAAAGACTGATTCACAGAGATGTGATAAAAGTATTCAGACCAAAAAGTCTAATCATATATATTAACAGAAAAGCTTCCTGTCCAAATCACTGTCCCAGCCTAAGCTTTGCCAACATAAACATTTAAGAAATGTATCAAAATTAGGGATATGTATTGTGATCCACTTTTAGTAGTGATGTTGCCCAATACTTTCATTATCACAAGAGTCTGTCTGGGCTGCTTATAATTTTGCAAAATTGCACTCATTCAAACTGAAGTTTTCTGTAATGAGAATTTAGCTGAGGTTGTGATCAACCATGTGTGTGGGGTTTTTGTTGTCATTGTTAGGCTATTTAATTTGGGGGGGATGGTGTGGATTTGCATTTATTGAATTTTCAACCAAAACAATTCAGCCATTTCAAAAAATACATCAGAGGAAATACACTGTCTAATCACACTTAAAATTCTCACAGTGACTCAGTACAAAGCTGTTGTGTTTCTATGCTTCAGAATGAGAGACAAAGTTTGGTGGGAGGAACACCTTCCTGTCAGGAATGTGATTTTACCATCCTTATGAGAATGCAGCCTAATTTCATCACAGATCTACCTTAGTTCATAGAGTAAAAACATTTTTGTGCATAACAAAAAAAATCATTTACATTTTGTCTGAAACGAGCCTGATATTCAACCATGTATAAAAGAATCACAAAGCCTGAGAGAGGCTTTTAAAGGCACTGGTGAAAATTTTTAAATGCTAAAAATCATTGTGGGTTGTCTTTACTGTGGTTTTATTGCTTTTGCTACTGAAAACAGCTACAGCATAGGGCATGAAGATTCAAACTGAAGGGAAGTCAAAGAAGCAGGATTACAGGAAGAATGGAAATTATAAACACCAGAGACTGTAAGAAGAGCTGAGGATGGTTTGGAGCAAGAATGTGGAAATGTGACAGGTGCAATGAGTATGTGCAGAAAGTGTTGGACAGAGAAGAGTAGGATCTCAGCGGGGAGAGAGCCAAAAATGCTACAGGCTGTAGGAAATAGGGATATTGTGACCCCTTGGCCATAACCTACCCTAGCACCTGCATGTAACTGCAAAATCTCAAGTCTCTGTTCATGCTTCTATCAAGCAGCTGGGGTGAAACCTTACAGCTGGGTTGAGACCCAACAGCTGTGGCAAATCCTTCATGTAAGGAGTGCATCTCTTCCCTGCTAGTGGGTCACTCACATTAAGAGGTTCTTGTCTGTGGTGTGTTGGCCCTGTCTGGCTGCTAGCCTCACCACCAGCCTCTGGCCACTCCCTCCCCACAGCAGGACGTGGGCGAAAATTGCAGGAACATGAGTGAGGAAGCTTGTGGGTGTAGATACAGGCAGGGAGATGGTTTGCCAATTGCTATCATGGGCAAAACAGACCCAACTTTGGGTAATTTAACAATTTATTGCCAATTAATGTTTTTAATTCCCGATTCGGGAACAGGGAAGCAGAGAGGGGAGAAGCAAACGCTAGAACACCTTTCCCCCTCCACTGGTCTTGGTGTCCGTCTGCCCTTTCTCACTCTTTTTCTCCCCCCGCACTCCTGCCCAGACAGTGTTCTCTGCCCCTTTGTCCCTACCTGCTCCTTGAGGTGCTGCAGCGTGGCTGCCTTGGACAGCAGCATCTGGGCATCTGTCCCTTGAGAAGCCAGTGGCAAACTGTATGAACTGTCTGGAACATGCACACTGGGCTCTAAACAGCTGGAACTGGCATATGGGGCAATGTGTGTGGGGGTAGCCCACACCCACCAGACTGACAACTACATGAATCCAAGAAAGGGCAGGCTGGGGTCTGCAGAGTTTGGTACAGGCCATTGCGAAGTGAGAGACCAGGGGCTGGGATGGTGGGCTGGGTCCAGCAGGGTAGAGCAATGTAGCTGCATAGGAAAACACCCCGAACTTCAGCAATACCCAGGTTGAGGTCTCCCTGGCAGCCTCAGCGTGCCCCTGGTTTGAGGTGATGCTCAAGGATGCGGTGAACATCCTGCCCTGACTGGCGTGAGGGAAGAAGGGATGGCACAGGTCCCTCTTCAAATTGTGGAAGAAGCTGGAAAGGTGCTGTGAAACACTACGTTGGAGGGCAGGGAAGGCTGAGTGAGGGCTGAGCCGGGCTACAGCTGTGGTGGTACGGGAGGAACAGAACAGCATCCTCCTACAGCAGCCAAAATACAAACACATTCTTCTTTGTGTTCCTTTACTTCTTCGTGTTGCTTAATAAAAACTTGTACTTTGCTTTATCACTCTGCTGTACTACACGAAGGTATCATAGAATCATTGAATCACAGAATGTGTGGATTGGAAGGAACTTAAACTATCATCTAGTCCCAACCACACCTGCCATAGCCAGGGACACCTCCTGTGAGACCAGGTTGCTCAAAGCTCCATCAAACCTGGCCTTGAACACTGCCGGTGACAGGACATTCGCAAGGTCTGTGGGCAACCTGTTCCAGTATGTTACCACCCTCACAGTAAAAGATTTTTTCATAATATCTAGCCTAAATTTCCCCTCTTTCAGTTTGTATTCAGGTATTTCAAAACCATTCAAATACAACTTTATAAAGAAACAAAATAATTTCTAAATCAAAGGCCTGGAGAAATGTAAAGATATTCTTTCTTCTTTGTATTTCTTTCTCAGAGACGAAGTTAAATTTCAATCAAAAACTGTTAAAAAGGAATTCAATCAGAAATATCCACTGGAAACTTTTAAATAGCCCTTCACTCTTTGGAAAATTGGCCTATTGCATCTTCAGCCGAGCTCACCCACTCAGTGTGTCTCTAGCAGGTGAAACTTCTGTTCCCCCGAATAAACATAAAACCTACTGCAGTCACAGAACTGTTGCCATAAGAAATTAATTCATTTACAAAAGACTCTTGTATTACAGTAAAAAAGTCACAGAAACAAGCAGGCAAAAAATAATAATTCTATGTTCATCATAAGGACTAAGGCTTATG
Source organism: Cnemophilus loriae (assembly GCA_013397755.1). Classification (NCBI taxonomy): domain Eukaryota; kingdom Metazoa; phylum Chordata; class Aves; order Passeriformes; family Corvidae; genus Cnemophilus; species Cnemophilus loriae. Next base: position 102,128 of record VZTF01000265.1, on the reverse strand, counting down.
AGTTACGTCAGGTCTGAGGTCACCCATGAAGCAAGGGAATTAAAGAAATATTAAAAAGACACATCCTCAAGGAGCACTGGACATGTAACTTATAACACAAGCCTGTTTTTTAATGCAATAAGGCATCTGATTGTGTACAATTACCCAGGAAGCCTTGATTCTGACCCATTCAAAACTAATCAGCCTATTAAATTATTTTAAAGTTCTTTCAGTATTGCAGGTATACAATACAAAAACGTCTGAAGTAAACTCATGAGATGCTAAGGTGAGTAAACTGTCCTAGCCATCCCTTGAAATGAAAAGAAAAAAGCTATTATTTCCAATAATGCAATCAACAACTGAGCAAAAAGAAGTTCAGTGACTTCTTAAATAGCAGTTTTAAAAGCTCTTTCAACAGCCACTCTTTGTTCATTGGGAAAGAATGTTTTCGAGTTTTCAAAACCATTTATAGCCACTTTGATGTGTTACATTTGTTACTGCCATTGAAATGCATTTACTGTGATAATCAGAACTGATGGCAAATATAGGGGAATTTTATAAGGATATTCGATCACTCTAATGCAGCTCTAGGTCCTGATGGATTTATTAATGACTTTTAAAATGAAATTCCAGACAAATCAAACGATTAAATACTTCATCCAGTAAAAATGTAAAAAAAAAAAAAAAAATTGTCAGTGACATAAAAGCTCAAGAAGCCTTAGAAAGGATAATATGTACATATCTTTCCACCCTAGATCATGTTAATTTGTTGAATGAAAAATTTATCCAAAGCACATAAGCTGTTTTTCAGTTCATCTGCTATGGTAGGATTTAGGGAGTTAATGATAATAAGGTCTCTTATCCCTGCAGCATTTTATTCTGACTCCAGGAGGGTCAAAGCCATAATTCTTTTCCATGGGGAAATTATCCTGCTGTTAACCCACCGTTATATTTTACATAGCAGAGTTAATGCAAACACACTATAGTGATGTACAACTAAAGCATAATTCATTAAATGAGTATAAATTTTATGTAAGACAAGCAATGTAAAGTAATCCTTGAAATTTTCTAACATATAGAAAACAGAGGTCGGAAAGTTTATTTGGGACCAGAGGGCCAGTAGAAGTGGAGAGTGTTTGCCGTTTGCTGACTGTGTGATTTCATTGGGATCTCAGGCTGGCCAGCTGTGATTGTGCACCTCTGTCCCCTCTGAGAAGTCTCCATGCAAGCATAAGGAAGTGAGTTACACGTGTAGGTGTGCCTGCTGTGACACTTTGTCATTCATGTAACATCAGCTACTGAAGGCTCATAGAGATATTTGTGCATGTCTGCAA
>VZTF01000265.1:33900-97184 GCA_013397755.1 Cnemophilus loriae | reverse complement strand
TACAGCTGCCTGAAAGGAGGCTGTAGCCAGGTGGGAGTCAGTCTCTTCTCTCAGGCCACGAGCAACAGGACAAGAGGACATAGTCTTAAGCTGCACCAAGGAGGTTTAGGTTGGATGTCAGGGAGTAGTTCTTCGCAGAAAGAGAGATTGGGCATTGAAATGGTCTGCCGAGGGAGGTGGTGGTGTCGCCATCCCTGGAGGTGTTTAAGAAAACACTGGATGTGGCACTTTAGTACCATAGTTGAGTTGACAAGGTGGTATTAGGTCGTAGATTGGACTTGATGATCTCAAAGGTCTTCTCCAAACTAGATAATTCTGTGATTCTGTGATACTGCAGGGAAGAAAACTCTTCTTCCATAAGGACCATTTAAGCTGTAAAAGATATGAAACAACAGTCAAAATCCTGAGTTATTAGGTCTCTTCAAAAAGATTAGCACAAAAATATTTACAGAAACCTCAGTCACTGGAGTACCTACTGACTTTTGTGGCATATCTAATTGTTTGTAGCTAACTCCAAAGAACTATGACAAATAAGGATTTTTTTGGCTTCTGTCATAATTTGACGTTTACACCAAACCATAACCAGAGTAAGCTGGTTCAATGCCTTCAGTAAAAGGTCCTGAATTTTACTTCATTTGAGACTGTAGAACTGCAGAGGTGGGTAAGCACTTTCCTAGTGTAGCTGCCTGAGATGGAGAGATGTATGTGGCCCTGCCTTTTTTGGGTACATTACCTCTTCACGCAGTGCTTCATTTCTTCTGAAGTCGAAGCCCAGCTAGACAAAAGAATATATTCACTGTGGAAAATGAAGTATCACCCACCAGATGCACATCTATAACACATGTATACTTCTGTAATCAGAAATTGGGCCAGAAGTGTTGATACATGGTGTTTATCTTGAAATATACACTGAATGTTTTCTTGTTGAATCACAGAGCACTGGAAATGCTGGTGTACAGATTTTAGTAGAAATGAAACATTGATGTATAGTTGCTACACTGTCTACTTGAATTCTTAAATCGTGATCATTAATTACTCAACTTGCTTGCTTTATGCATGGCAGGGTGAATTATACCTGCAGTGGCTAGCACCTATTGTTCAAGCTTACAAATTATCCTTGTTCCATAGCATGCAAGAACAATCTTAGTTTTTGGCAAGACAAAATGGCACACGGCAGCTATTGACAATGATTTACAGTTTTTTAGGATTTGCTGCTTGAGTGAGTTGCAGGCAGCCCTTGAATAGCAACTTTTAAGCACATATTACAGGATTGAGGTGGGGGGGGGAGGTGAATGGGGAAGAGACTTGACACCAGGCTGTGTAGGGCAGTAGATAAAGAACTTAGGTTAAAAAAGCATCTTTCTTTTGGGTGTACTCCTTCTACCCAGCTTGGTTCCTTCAAGTCTCTCAAATGAACCCTATTGGAATTGAAAACTTAGCTTATGTGTCCTGTAAATATGAATTTGGTAGATGTTTTCTCAGTTTATTTAATGTATAGGCAGCCTTGGGCTCTCCTAGCGTCTTGCGGTGATTTTATAAAATACTGTATTCCCCTAGAATCTGCTTTATGCCCAGAAATGGGTCTTGTAACTTTAAGCTGGGTCCAAGAGAGAGAGGGAAGTCGGAGGAATTACTTCCGTGGTTTGTGTTCAAGCTCACATATACTGCCCAGGTTTTTCTCAGCACTGGGCTCTGCAGCGAGGGAGTATATGCTTTGCTTTTAGCTGGCTTCTTTTTGTTAGCTGAGGCAAGAAGTCTCCCGGACTGCAACAGCAGTTCTCTTAGACTTCTGTAGCTTCTTCTGGAACTGTTCAGCTTAGCTCCGGTCTGAAAAACCAGACCATCACCGGGAGCCCCACGCCACGGCCCTGGCAGGGGAGGCTGCAGGGACGCCACGTCCCGGCTCCAGACCTTGGGAGAAGCCGAGCAGAACTCTAAAATCCACCAGCTTTCTCCACAGCGAGAAGGTTCAAATATTATTAACAGCTATTCTTTTTTTCCCTGTGCCTTGCGTGCACTCTGCTTGTTAAATAAACAGTTTTTTTCACTTTCCACCAAGAAATTCCTGTCACAGTGGTGGGGGAGGGAGTGCCGAAACCTCCCTTCTTTAGAGGAGGCATTCATTTCGGGATGTTTCCTCCTAAATTTGTCTCAAACTGAGACACATAGAATACAGTTATTTCAGATTGCTTTCCAAATGCAGATCCAGTATCTCCCTCTCCCCCGATTCTTTGATAAAACAGCTGGACGGCTAAAACATTCATTCAGGAATCAAGAAAGCAAGATTTCCACCTCAATCAGATGTGAGAAAAATGCACATGTCCCGCCAGTGTCTCTGCCAGCCTGCTGTCAACAGGGCACTCCTCCCCTCCATGGCTGAAGCTGTTCTGTTAACCAAGCCAAGACCCAGAAGTATGGTGAGGAAGAGTAAGAAACAGCCTGCTTCCACAGCCAGGTAGAAGAAGGTATTTAGAGCACCCTACCAACACAAGCAAAGCACACCTCTCAGACACTCCAGTGGCCATTTTGCTTTAAACGTTCTTCAGGCACAGATCAAGAGTTAGCATACAATATTTTTTTCTTCCATGGGATGTGTCCTACATATTAGCTTTATTTTATAGAGACAGACTTTCAAGACTTCTCCCAAATGACAGAAGCAGATATGCTTCAGGAAAAACACATGTTAAAAAGAGGAAAGTCAGCCTTACATTCTTAAGGGCAGCTTTAGACTGTAGGACTCAAATGGCAATAGTTTCCTGTTTATGACCTCAACAGCTGGAGAAGAGACAGGCTGAAAACATGCCTGGTTGTCTGGCAGTTACTGGCCACTTTTACTGAGTTTCCTTTGCACCTAGGAGGTGTTTATGGGAGGTGCTGTACTTTACTATGCATCCTATGGGAAAGCTACACATTAAATCAGCAGAGCACAGGTTAGTGCAATTGGTGCAACACAGATTGCACTTCAGTGCACAGTATTTCGATGTGTATTTGCTTTTCACCCCCAGACTGGCCAGTGGCTTTTCATCCTCTCATTTTCAAACTACTGTGATACAGTGGAGATTTTAGTAAGACAAAGATGCAGGGCACTGTAACACCTAGCTCTCAAATGTTGACATCCTTGGCACTAACCCAGGGTAAATATGTGATTCTTTGACAACATTTTAAAACGTTGATTTAATGTTTTCTAACTGCATTAGATTGACTCTATCCAAAAAAGTACATAGCCATTATCCAGATAGGATAAGTGCAAGCTGATGAACGAATGTTATTTCATTCTAATCTCGCAAAGTGTCATTTCCTTTTAGGTCTCCATTTCACTTCTGGAATAACAAACAGTAGTGCTGGTTCTGATTGATAGCTTTGGCCACAAAGAACTAAACTGAGATCACCATTTTGTTTAACATAGGCATTACAATCTGTCTCTGTTGTGTTTTCAATATGCTAAAATAAAAAACACATGGACCCATCTTGTACTCAGAAGTTATCTCAGCATTGCTGCCTGGTCTGTTTGACATCTTTCATCAAAAAGTTGGACTGAAAGCCTCCTAGATCATGTTATATTTACACAGTACTTTGACAAAACAGGCTGAAATCAGCAGATTGGCTCTATACACGTATACACATGCACACAATACACACACACACCTGTTGTTGCTGTAAGGTGCCTCTAGCTTAACTACCAGCTTCGATGTGCTCTAAAGGCACCTTGAGATCACCAGCAAATCCAGTCTACCCTTACGGCAGAAAAATTCAGGAGCCACGTAGCAAGAACTGGTAGAAATCTGTGATGGCACTTGCATGTATATTACTGCTCTGGTGCATGCTGAGGTGTAGTTGGGGTATAAATTTTCTCCACGGCCTTCTTTGAAAGTCACCTCAAGAGCATTTACAGCCCTTTGGAAGGAGAATGAGATTAATGCGAAATGTCAGCCTTGCACTTAAAAAGAAGTTAATATGCTAAGTTTGTCTATCATGTTTAACACAAAAGGGATATTTGCTTTTGTGGATACTTGAACGTAATATGTAATTGGTAATAGATCACTGTTACCTGATATCAGTTCTATTCCAGTAATGGGCAGGTAATGGTTTAGGAATGTATTGATGCCAAAATCTCGTATTCTGTAGAGAAGGTTTTATTGAATTATTTACACTTATTTCTCGGGTATGAGGCAAACTGAATTTACCCACATAAACAGCCACAACCAGAATACCAGTCATATACATCTTTCATATATAAATGCAATCCATACAACTCAAACAGGCTGGACTGACTGTAGTCATTATCTCTACACTGGTGAGGAACCCCTAAACAAGCCTTGCATAAGTTACCAGTTAGAGAGCAGTGTTACTACAGATACGTGTTGAACGTATCTAGAGGTCAAAAAGGAATGGCCAAAGTAAGAGGCAATTTCTCCGAGAAGCTGTACTTCCTCTAACTTTGCAGCTTCTGGCATCTTCAATATCAGGCTGGGATTATAAAAAGGAAGAATTCCCAAATTCAACACAGCTGACTCTACTCCCTCTTCCCCCTCACTGCTCCATGTACACAAACAAACCAGTGATAGCCACTAATGACGCAACAACTTTGTCAAGTTGGTTCCAGCCCCTCATTGTGATTACTTTTTTTGTGGGAAGCAATTAAATGCAAGCAGCAAAATTAACCGTATCCTGTGCATTCACTCTGACAATGTGTCTTGGGAGGCAACAAGAGACTATATGTCTCCATAGCAGAGGGAGAGTTGCCTGATTTGTAATAATTTATAACAAATAATATATATCCCTTTTCTTTTAACTAAACTGTTTACTGTGGCATTCAAATTAACTCAGCTGCTTATTCAACAAGAAATGAAGGCAGAAAGGAACAATTCCAGAAGTGCCAGACTATCAGCAAACATTCAGGACCATTGACTTTGGTCTAATGCATGTTGATTCTGCTAAACTACCCAAACTGGTTTAACCCAGATTCAGAAACCACAACAGAGCAAGATTTCAGCACCTTTAATAGATGGTGCCACAAGGTCAACTGAGCAGACAGGTGAAACAAATAAAATGCAAGACACACAGAGTTTATGGCTTGAGTTAAAAATCAATACTGATTGAAAATAAAATGAAAAATTATTAAATTAACTTAATGTCATTAGTTAACCCCAGCTGCTTCCCCCACCAGTAGGACTGGGGAGAGAACTGGAAGGATAGGAATGCAAAAGCTGCACAAGCAAGCAAAGCTAAACAAGGAGTGTATTCACTGCTTCCTATGCACAGGCAGGTGTTCAGCATCTCCAGGACAGTGGGGCCTCATCACTCAGAGAAACATGGGGAAGATGGCTGTCATCACTCTGAACATCTTCCCTTCCTTCTTCTTCCCCGCTCTTTATACACTGAGCATGATGTCACATGGTCTGGAATATCACTTTGGTCAGTTTGGGGTCACCTGTCCTGGCTGTGTCTCCTCCCAGCCTCCCATGCACTCCTATCTCCCCTCCCAGTGTGGCATTACAAGAAGCAGAAAAGGCCTTTGCTCTGTGTAAGCTGTGCTCAGTAACAACAAAAACATCTCTATACTATCAACCCTGTGTTCAGCACAAATCCAAAACACAGTCCCATGCCAGCCACTGTGAAGAAGTTTAACTCTACCCCAGCCAAAATCAGCACATTCATCAAGCCCATTTTCTGTTAGCATCTTTTCTTGTTAAGTCATATTTTGACTTACTTTCTCTTATTTGAGAAAGTTGTGAGTGGTAACAAGACTCTAAAAGAAATGCTGCCTGGATGAGCTAGATCTGCTGAAGCATGCGTGGTTGATTCCCAGTGTTCTGAAACCTGGAGCAATCCAGATTAGAAGAGGTAGCAAAAGAAGGGGAGGGTGTAGGCTGCCTTATACCACAATGAAAGGCACCTATTTTCAATTCACATTCAGAGGTATGCCCTTGTAAGCATGAAATTTCAGCAAGAGCTACAGCAGAGAGAGTTTTTTACATGCTACTGTATTGTAGCCTGGTCCTTTGAGAATTTCAGTGGGTCTTCTAGCAACGCATTGACTCCATCAGACTTTTTGCTTAATAAGAATCAAACAACAAAATAGCAGCTTTTCATCTATACCAACATACTTGTGCTTTTAGTTACAAACAGCTTTACAGAAACTGTTCCTCATATTTGTTCCCTCACTGCTGTGCCACATTTTTCTTCAAACGACTTTGTGAATAATATGACACCAGTATTGACATTTAATTTAATGGAAATTACTTGGAAAAACAAAAATATCACAGTTTAAAAAAATTAGTGTTTTCAGTAGTATTCTTAGCTTACATTATTTAGGGAACCTGAATTTTCATTTTTCAATCATTTACTCTTTATTCCAAATTATAATATCTTTGCGTTATGACACCACAGTTGATTGCTGAGGAAAAGTGCATTATGTCACAAGCATAATATTTTATGATTCCAGAGTAATGAGAATGGGACCAAAAAAAGTTTACATCAACAATATTGATAGTAAAGATAAAAGCAGAAACTAACAAGGGTAATGATAAATGTTGAAAGAAATTCCACATGTGAAAGTCTAGATATTTAGATATATCAGTTGTAGGTAATGTCTTCAGTTGTGCGAGGCTGTTTGCCTTAACCTTTACTTGAGTTAAAAACAACTGAAGGGGGGAACCATACCAAATTACTGAATTTTCTATTTTCTTTTCAGATTTTTATGCATACAATTACCTTGATAGTGGCAGCTGAAGTCAGGAAATTCTAATCTGTGTCATAATTAGTGAGATTTTATAACCCTGATGTTTAGAGTAGAATAAGCTTTCATCATAAAAAAATTACTTCATTCCCTTGCAAGTTAAATGAGAAAAATGAAACCTTGTGTAGAACTTAAACTAATATTTTTTGAGATAAATTCTGGATTTCAACTCCTTGGCTAAGACTACAAAACCTGTAGTGTAACAAAGAGTTTTGTTTATTTTGCTGTCAGAAGGTCTTCCACATTTTGAGTTATAATCAGCAGACCGATCAATTATTAATTGTAATTTTGTCTTGTCAATCTCTTTCGCCTTTTATCTTACCTAATATTTATTTTTTAGTGATACATCTATATTTAATTTTAACTCAGTGATTGTCTTCAGCCTCTCTAGGCTCTTGTCTTCCTGCTAAGTGGGACAATTTTCTGGCTACTAGTGCAAAAGCACTGAAAACACTTTATATTCACATTTACTTTAATTTCCATGTATCACCATCCCGTATTTTATGAGTGCTCTGAGGCAACTCTCTTTAACTTTTAAAGAATCCCAGCTATTCAATATCTTCTTTCCAACTTGCTTAGCAATATAATCTTTCCTTTCCTTTAACTGGAGTCCTGACAAAGACTTACTTTGCAAGGGAAGCCTCAGCTACAGCTGCCATTCAATCCCACATTTTTCATAGATATCTTCTAGTTACCAATGTGTTTAAAATAGTTACAGAATGATGATAGCAAAGCATTTGCTTTTGCTAGTTGCTGATTTCTACCCAAAAGCCTTTCTGAGAAACCTAGTAGCACAGAGTCTCATTCTTCTCTAGCATACTATAATGGGTAATGTTCTAATGCACTTCTTCCCACAGCTTTTCCCTGCTGTATTGTATTTTGCCTTTGTTATATAGGCACAGCTGAGCCAGAGTTACGATTGGTTTAGCTTCATCTTGCTTTAAGATTATTCTCACGTGGTTTGGTTTAACTATTTTCTGATTTTCATTTTATGTATTTGAACCAGAAACTGAAATTATCTAATTTTTCCTAGGTTTTTTTACCTGAAAATCAGATAAAATACCTTAAAGTTTTAGAAACTGTGTATGGAAACATACATTTATGTCATAAAAAACCACCTAGCCCTTCAGACAACTAAACAAAAAACAGACAAACCAGCAAATCAAAACCAACCAAACAAAACAAAAGAAAACAAAACAAACAAACAAACAAACAAAAAACCCACTCAAAAAAACCACACAACCTTAAACAGAATTGTTCTTTCTCATATTCTGTGTAGTGTTTGAAATGAACCATTTTGTTGTTGGGGGGTTTTTTTTTGTATTTTGGTGGGGTTTTTTTTTCATTTCATTTTTTAAAATGGATTTTGAAGCTTTCCTGCTCTATATAGAAATCTTTCCTTGTATATCATCTGGTTCAATATCACATTACTCTGTTTACTAAATCTGTAAGTATGACCCTGTGTAACCTTCCTGTTAAGCCATTTTTTATATTTCATCTCTGGTACTTTTTGAAGGATATCAGATTATTTCATTTTAAGAAATAGTCTACTAAGTGATAACATGGTCCAATGGTATTTTACCTGGCTAGGAATCAAGTTTTCTTTTCCTGATTCTGCAGTGGTTTATCACAGTTAAAAAGACTGTGTCTTTTATTTTCTTTTTTCCTTAGCCTTTAAGTTAAAATTTTTCGAGGGAAACTTATTTACTTGTATAATGTGACTTAGATCTTGGGTGACCTCTAAGAACATTTACATCTATTATTCAAAATAATTTAGCAGGAGGAATAAGACGTATTCCAGTTGGTGATCATAAATTTTCACATAGAAACCATTTAATTTTCTGTTTCCTCAGAGAATAAGGAGGGCAAAGCAAAGAAAGGAAGCCATCTTACCTCCTCAAGGTATATTAAAGGGGACAGGAGACTAATGTTGATCCTTAAAATCCAGTAAAATAATCAACCTCAAAAACTTCCCCATTTTTAGAAACAAGTTGTTATGATTTTTGCTTGCTCCTAAACTTCAAACCACCAATGCAAATCTTAGAATGAAAGCTTTTAGCACAGAGAAGTTTGCCTAACCATATCACATTAATATACTGCTATACAATAGTAATAGGGAAAAGAAAAAAAAACCCTCCCCAAAACCTAGCACAAATCATCATATCACTCCAGAAACAAGATGAAACAGTCTCAGTGTCTCATCCCCAGGATGCAGGATCTCCACCAGTGCTTTAAAGCCTTTGTTATGACATCGTCTCGTCCCAGTGAAGAGCAATAGTATTTCAAAGGAGGCCGCTTGTCTGCCAGAACATTCAAAGTCATGAGGCAAGCCATGAAACCTAAAGACATACCTGAACTGAATCTGAAGGAGAGTCCATCAAACAAAACAAATAGGTATACTTAAAAATGGCACCTCGTGTAGGGCTACAAACAAAGCCATAACTTGTGATAGCAGCAGGTAGGAAAGCAGAGGTAACAGCAGGGAGGTGGGGGGAACCTTCTGGAGGTACCATGAAAAATCACCTGTCTATGAAAATTACAGTGAAACAGCATACCTCTGAATGTCAGCAAGATTTTTATACAGATGGGGATTTACTTTTTCTGCACCTGCTGTCAGTATGCATTAGACCATAAACATCAGCAAACATTGATTAAGCATGTTGGCCAAATGAAATATTAGGCAAAGAAGGAAGGAAGGAAAGTGTCACGGATACTCTAAATTATCAAAGACAAATGACTCATCCCACAGCAATTTAAGGCAGAGTCATTGCTGCTTATCAGACTCAACTGTGTTGAAAGTTTTGTACTTTTTTTTTTTTTTTAATAAATGTAACCTAACTTTTTTATTTACCAAATCCACAGATCAGTAGTCATCAACCCCAACAAAACTATGGAAATCAGATTACTGGTCAGCTGCAGGAAGAGGTAGTTCTTATACTGTATCTCTTTGGAGAAAATATGGAAAATAAAGCTAAGAGCAGCAGAAGACTCTTTTGACCGTGAAATCAACAGGCCAAAAGGTGACTCCTCTACTTCTTACCCAGATGTTTGTTTCTTGGAAGTGTTTTGGCACAATACGAATATCAGGAATCCAACTCTGCCTAGCACTCTTGCCTCATTATGGAGTCTAAGCAGACAGAATCTGGTCGGTAATATTTCCGTCAGTGTAGCAGAGAGAAAGTCATGAAAAGTCTGGGCAGCCATACAGGCTCTTTCTTCTGCTAGAACAAACTTACCCAAAACTAGACCTATAGTATTCGGTGACCATTTTCTCACCAGTGTCATAAATGCTTCACGAATAATTGCAGGATGCATGGGTCATTTTTGGCATGATTTAATCCATGTTCCAGCTGTTATTTTCAACAGCATGAAGCACTATAGATAAAGGTTGCCTATAACATATTGGAAGGCTTATTTCTAATTGTTAAGAGCATATTGCAGGAGGGTTTTATTAGGAAGACATGCCTAGTTACAGATGAGCTTCACTAAATAATAGAAATGTTAACATATTGCTACAATAAATAAAGCATGTGTCATATGGGGCTTGATTACTGAATGTCTGTGTGACTCCAGACAGTCTTGAATTTAAAGGCATCTGAAAGGATCAGACCAGTTCTCTTTCCCAAGCATGGAGCTTGTGCTGCCCCTGCAGTGATGCCCACCTTAGCTTAGTATGTCAGAGCCAGGCAGTTTAGTTGACTATAGACTCTTCTGTTCTAGGACAGGTGCTCCACTTATCACACTACAACCTGTTAACTATCCACAAACATTGTGAGACTTAATGATCCTGGGCAAATAAATTAGCCATCTACAGCTGTGTATGCCTGACTTACCGCTGATCACTGACTTCTCCTCGGGCCAAGCTTTAACTATCTTCACAAGTAATTCCGACATAGTTTTCATCCACCTCAGCTGAGTCGTAACAAAGCAGAGCTAAAAATTCTTTAAACTCCACAGAGGAGGTTCATTCTAGCACACATATAAACGTGGGGAAAATATTTAACCTTAAGGAAAAACAACTGGGAAGGAGAACTGTCCATGTAGGGTGTTCATAGTAAAATGAGAAGAAAAAAAGAGCTTATATTTTGACTTTTACACCTTATTGTGTACTGATGAATTGTGTAACTTTTAAATCAAGTTTGTAATTCCCTGCAAAGCTGACTAATGTACTATGGCTCTTCATAATGTGAAACACAGAGCGTTAGGTAAGCATTTCAATTTGCAATATTTTAATGTCTTTTCACACTACATACTGAACATGAAGCCTACGTATCACCAGTTTCTCGGGTCTGTCTTTTCATATGCAGACACCTTCTATACACCAATCATTTTGAACCGAGCTCTGTTTGCAGAGAGCAGTAAGAACAATGGTATTTAACATAGTAATTATCCTTTTAGCCAGGCCATTTTTCTCCTGAAAATAGGATCTTGAGCACCTGCTGCATTTCAGTTACTAGAGTATGTCACAACCAAGCACCTGGCCTTGCTAGGCTTATTCAGGCTAAAAGTCTTTGGATAAGCCTTTAGAGGGAAATAGATTGTATACATTGATGCACTGAAATTGATTTTATTTTAATTCACATAAGTCATCACTTAGAATATATTCTGCTTTTCCTTTTGCATTGTGGAAGCTTTTATAGGCAATAGTGCAAGGTTCCAGTAACTAGATATTATTAAGGAGAACACATTACTACCTCTGTGTTGAAATGACAGGCATTCATTTCAGTTTTTGCAATAATATTAAGTGATCTGATGCTTAGGAATTTGAGCATCAATTTAGTTAGAAACAAAATTAATTGGGTTCCTTTTGTTTGAGATTTTGTGTTCTATTTTTCTGTTAACAATGTATTGGTAGTACTCTGAAGCAGGAATAATATAAATATTGAAATGCCATTACCCAGGTGCAAGGAGATATAGTCCAGCTAAGGGTAACTTTTTTTAAACTATATTTTGAAGTAAAAAAAGATAAAGCATTTGTAAGAACTATTGATCTTCTCCTTAAATAGCCAGAGGGAAGTTTGAATATATATGCTAGGAGACCAGCTATTCCAAGCAAAAAGACTCAGTACTCAGAAAGCCTTACCAGCCCTGAGGGACCCTGCTAGCTTTGACGGTAGTTGTGAACTCATCGCTGCTCAGGATAGCTGATCAATTCTCATAGCAAGACGCTTTTTAGATGACGTCAGAACCGATTTTTCTAAGCACTGTTGCACACCTGGTTTTAAATAACAGCCCTTGTGACAAGTGTCGTAACTTCTGTGTTCTGGAGACCACTGCAGATGCCCTTAGGGCACAGCAGGAGGGAAATATATGGAGCCCTCAGCTCCAACTGCCTTACTGAGCTTGCAGGGTACTCTCAGCACAGAGTGTACACTGCCATTTCCCTCTGATAGGAATCTACTCTTTCTACTCATCAACGGAGTAAACTTGTCAAATTCCTGCAAACTGAGAAGGAAAAGAACAACAGGATTTCAAAGCACTTTTGTGTCCCAGGTAGCCCTACATTTCACACATTCACAGTGCAATACCCCCTGCTTCTCACTTTCTTGCTGCAACATCCATGACCAACGACAAGGAGGGAAAGCTGCTGTCCTTCAAAGAGAGTTGGGAAGCCCTTGTGCCATCCTGCTCCCTAGCACTCGAAGAATGCGATAGAGGGATCAGTGACCCAGGCAAAGCACTTTGGAGCCTGTGCTGGTTTTCACTGAGGTAGAGTTAATTTTCCTCATAGTAGCTAGCATGAACTGTGTTTTGGATTTTTACTGGAAGGTATGTTGATAATACAAGGATGTTTTAGCTATTACTCAGTACCGTCAAGGCCTTTTCAGCTCCTACCCCACCCCACCCCACCGGTAAAGAGGCTGGGGGGTGCACAAGAAGTTGGAAGAGGACACAGCTGGGACCTGAACTTACCACAGAGATATCCCAGACTATATGGCATCGTGCTTAGCATATAAAGCTGTGTGAGAAGGAGGAAAAGGGGGGACATTTAGAGTGATGGCATTTGTCTTCACAAGTCACCATTCTATGTGACAGGGCCTTGTTTTCTTGGGGCTTGTCAAACATCTGCCTGCCCATGGGAAGCACTGGATGTATTCTCTGTTGTGCTTTACTTGTGTGCACAGCTTTTGCTTTATAATGATGAAACTGTTTTTATTTCAGCCCATGAGGCTTCTTCCTTTTACCCTCTCGATTCTCTCCCTCATGCTGCCCAGGGGGAATGAGTGAGCAGCTGTGCGGGACTTAGCTGCTGGCCAGGGTGAAACCACATCAGAGCCCTAGTTCACGTTGTTATTGGTAATAGAGATTCATTAGTCTATACACAAAAATGACACTTTAGGATAGCTCAGTCCAACAAATTCTATGTACTTCAGTTTTTCATCATATTTCACTGTTGTAAAACATGAAAAGTAGAAGAGAAGAATTAACTGAAAAATGCAGTGTAAGGAGGCACAAAAGAAGATAATGGGAAAGGGAAGGAAGGGAAGAGAAATACGAGCTGCTTACAGACATTTGCACTTTTTAAATCCAGCTCTAGAAAGTGGGACAGGAAAGGAGGTTTAAGCCAGAGAGATATAAATCCAAGTGAGAAGAGGAAGGAAGGTTTAACGAGGAGAGGTAAGAGCACACAGGCAAACCTCAACAGCCCTAAAAGGAGCTGTGGCCAACAAAGGGACAGGGGAGAAGTACTCTGCAGCTGATTTACTAGACGTCAGCCCTAAGAGCTGGGGACTAAGCTGACAATTTCCTAAACTAAGTCACTTGTGCAGCAAGGAAGGATTTTGTTATCCGTACCTGTCTTTAAATGCTTTTCTTTTGCCCTGTGTTTGCAAATCCAGACAAGAGACAATATAATACAGGTGTCAGTGCATCAGACTGTAATCCCAAGGAAGATTAAAGGCTCTCTGGCTCTATGATGTATTTGTTAAGTCACATTGTCAGTGTCCCTTGGAGTAGCTACACATGACCATGAGTGTGCTCGTACCTACAGTAATGATGTCTTGTTCCTGACCTAAGATTCCCCAGATTCATCCCTCTGAGATACCCAGTCCCTGCTGTGGAACTGGGACACAGAGAATGAAAATGCTGGGACCTGAGATCTCTCCTGACCTTCCAAAACAGCAAAACCCAGCTTCCCAGAGGAACTCACTGCTGGTTGCCCGACATGCTGAGGATGGTGAAGTCACATAACAAGGTGCTGAGCTCTCTTCTGCAGTCCTAAAAGTCCTTGGAAACGGAAGGAATACAGCCATGTATATATATGTACACAACCAGGTGTAACCACTATGGTATAATGTAATACATTGCAAGTTTGGAGTCACTTCTCTCAGCAGTGCTTCTAGTTCAAGGATTGAAGGGGGGGACAGAAGAACCACTTGTCCCTCCATCCTCCACAGTACCCAGCCTGGTACAGGTTGCACAGGAAGGTCTAAATCTGTTTTCTCAGTCCTGCTGACGCTCTGTGCATCTTACAAGCAGCAAGAAGGAAACAACACGTCTATCCAGCAAGTTCAGTGTGCTTCATGCCAATTGGCTTGAGAAAGGCAGGCCTTTTCTGTTAAAAAATTGCTCGGGTCAGAGGTTGTGTGTGACATATAATGCCTTGGAGCAGACATATCTGCAAGAAGTGCGTGGTATAGAGGGGTGGATGAGGTAACTTACAGCACTGTGCTCCTGCCAAAATACAGTGTAAACATGACTGTCCCAAGACTGAAAGCAGACAGTATGGAAATTAAGTCAGAGGCCTAAACAGAAGACTATAGCAGAGCTCAGCCTTGCTGTGGTCAAGAATGCTCGGGATTAGCGAATGGAGAAAACAGACAGATGTTGTTATGTAAACAGATATTCTGTTAAACTTAGACTCATTTTCCTCACCACCACATTCCTCTGAGGTCTCATCTGCCTCAAATGAATCTAGAGAGACTCCCTGTGTTAAGAGTTGTAGGACACACGCAAGAATGTCCAGCCATATCTCCTTCCTGCACAGCAGCAGATCCAGTGGGTTGTGGAGGCCTTTGGTGTTTCACATGCAAAAACGGGCTCGTGCCATTCAAAAGCCAAACATTTCTGTGTAGCCACAAGAGCAAGACTGATGCAAACAGCAACTGTGTACTTGTTTCTGCTGGACCAATAGCAAAATACATCCCTAGCCATGTATTTAATACACTAGAGTTCCTCCATTTTATGGTATTTGTTCAGTATTTTGAAATTTGTTCATCCTAATAGAACATTTGTACTATTAGGAAAGAGAGATTTTTGTTGCTGTTGAACAAGCAATTTGGAGACTTTTCATTTCCCCTGCAGTCAAGCATTTATATAAAGCCCTGCCTGCTGTACTCTACATTTAAAATCCTGTACAGACACAAGAGCTTAAATAAAAGATCACCCATACAGGCAAACCATGACTTTTTCCTTGCAGTCCCTGCCCTCTGACATAGGAAGGCTCTAGCACTGAAGTAGTAATGCCATAAACACACACACTTTTCATAGTGCATTTGGAGAATTTGGAACAGTACTCCAAATGAGACTGGCTCCTTTACAAAGAGTTTGTTTTGCACACCACTTGCCCCAAGGCGTGTACTGTCTCTGACAGACCCTCCGCAGCAGCTTTATATCCACTGCTCCGTGTAACATTAATGAAAGCTTGTGAGCCTCATTAGGCAAATAAGGCATAGCCCAGCAAGCTGTGGCACACTGCCAGTGCTGCCCTACCCCCCAAAACATGACAAGCAACTCAAGGGGTTGTGCTAAGTATGTATCTAAATCAAGCATCTCACTTCACAGAAACTGGATGGCCTTCTCCACTAAGGCCTTCCATTTCCGAAGAACCAGAAAGAGCTAGCTGAAAAGCAGAGTATGCGGTATTTGGACATAATATCCACACAGCTTACATGAGAGACACACACTGTGCTGTCACCCAGCAACTCCTTCAGTGCCATCTTTAAATTTTCAATAAAAACTATGCTGAAGGTATGTGACTCCCCTGAATGTAAAGTGTATTCACTGTTTTGTAGTGGATGAAGATAAAAGATGGGTGCATGTCTGCTATGTCTCCAGAAATAGATTGGCATGAATTCTTCCTTGGAGATCCCAGAAAAAGCACAAAATCTCTCTTTTCCTTGCAGTGTTAGTTACTCTAACATGACCCTCTGAGACCTCTTCTAAACACCCAGGGACCAAATAAGGTCCTATACTTTGTGTAATCTTCTAAGCAGTAGAAAATGTGGAGATAAAACTTGATCAAATCTGAATAATAGCATTTTACATACACTTCACCCAGGTGTAATTAATTGGAGAAAGGACAAGTTGATTAATATAATTCTCAGTAATTCTAATCAGGTGATATTACAGAGGCATGAACATGAATCAGCACTGTATGCTGATAAGTTTTTGGTATTTCGTTAGAGGCCAAATGTTTCTGCCTCTGCATAATATCTATTATAAGACCATTTTAGCATTCTTTTTCAAAGAGAAATAAAGATTTTGGGGCTCTTACCAACCTGACCTAATGTGTGGCATCCCTGCCACACAGGGATGTTGGAGCTAGACAATCTCTAACGTCCCTTCCAACCCAATCCATTCTATGATTCTATGACTGATTCTATGATTTTCACTTTCAGGAGGCTATAGGAGAGCTCTGCTTATAAGCTTAATTTATTCTTTTGACTAAGTTAAGTTCGTAACTGATAAAAATTTGGAACAAGTAATCCAAATTCCGGTGATATCATTTTGGAAGTAACAAAAATGCAAAATAACCTCTTGTTGAGCCTGTACCTTTGCTGTGATTCTTGCAAAAGAAGGGACTGCAGGCTGTACTGCAAAAAAAAATTATAATAAAAGTCACCTATCTGCACAAACACCATTTTAGTTTAATTGAACTGAGAGTGAATACGCAAGCAGAAAATTTTCTAGTCTGCAGGAGCTACTGATACAAACTGCTTTTTTAAACTAAAGTGATGTATGCATGCATACAACTTCAGGTACTGAAGTATCTCTACTTGTGCGCTAATACATAAATTCACATAACCTGATGGTAGACCAAGTTCTGGGGTATTCAGAGATTCCCATTCAAATGAAAAATAGGCTAAAAATTTGGTTTACTTGGTTTGCATATTAACTTTCATTTTTTACTTAGCAACTCGGAAATCGGAAACTTACATTTCTGATTCACGCTTACAAGACTCTTGCAAAAACTTGGTTAAAACTCTCAGTGGTGATGAATTTCACCAGATTTTCTTCTCATTGGCTGTTTGCATAAAAATAACGGTGCCACACACTCTCTCCATCTCACCTTCCTACTATTTGCCAGAAAAGTCATTCCCTTCATTCCTTTTTGTCCAAAGTCATGCCTTGCTCTTCTTTTTTGTACTCTTCTCTGATAATCTAATTAATTCTTCCCCTTAAAAACACCCCAATAATCCATCCTACCCTTCTGTATTCTTATAGCTCTTCTTATTCTCTTGTTTTGGACTGCAGACTCAGAGGTACACTGGTTGTATTTGTACAGGAACCATCATTTTATGATTTGCTGCTACAAATGCCACAGACAACGATATGTTTTTGCTGGCATTAAGATCAAAGTTGAGTGCTGTCTCCCTCAGATCTTGACTAATAAAACACTTTAACATGCAGAAAGCCATTTGGAGCAGAGTAGTACTCAGATCAATTTAAGCACCTTAGACCTGACTATCCATGGCTAATTACCAGGATGGGATTTAAAGTGTGTAGATTTAAATCAAGTGTACAAAAACCCATCTGGAGTACCCTGTTCACTGGTTTGAATAAATGCAACATTAAAAATCAAATAAATCCCTAAGTACCATAAATCAAAAGTGCCATGCCTAACACGACAGATAAAAGGACCGTAGTACTCTTTCCAGTATATTTGTAAGACACATATACGTAGAAATCAAATTTTAGGGTGTTTGGGAACATACTTTTAAGACTTTACACTTTGTTCTTTGAAAAATTCTTCCCTGTTCCTCTACCCAAGCTAGTGTTACTATGGAGCAGGAAGGGGTTTAATCCTTCTAGGCAGTACAGTTTTACTTCAAGCACAGCAACTGATACCATAAACTCAAAGTATATAACTAGTATCTGGTGATGAGAACTGAGTACTTACTTTAGCTCAGTGTTACTGGATATGGCAAGCAAAGATAATTTTCAAAATATGGTGAGAAGACAGCAGAATTGTACCTTTAGTGGGTTGAAGTGTGACTTTTGAGGAGTAAGTACTTTGTATCAGAAAACTCCACCACTCTTGCAGACAAAAAGAATTGAAGCCCTGGCTGGCGACAACAACTGAGTTCAAAGACAGAAGCATAGGGCGTGGTTTGAGTGAACTTAAGGGGACAGTAACCTTGCAACAGATATTAAGAAGTGCTTTTCTTAATTCTCTACTACTGCCTTCAGTCAAATCTGACGTTAAATTTTATTCAAAAGCACAATCTGACTGATAAAAATATTTTTTATTAGATCTTTTCATCATGATTTCAAAAGGCGCTTGATGTATCTGTCATATATATGAACTAAATTGCATGTTCTGCACAGCACATTTACCACTAAAATAAGCATTCTAGGCCCAGTCAATCATCCTCAAGATAGAATGGTACATTTTCAGGAATTGCTGGCAAAGCCACAAAAAACAAGTAAACATGGTTTAACATAGACGTTATCTAGCAGAAAACCAAGGAAATTCCATCATTATGGCTGTTTGTTCAAAATTATTTTGTGTCTTGAGGCATATGTGCTCTCTAATTGCCCAATCACATACCATGTTAATTCTGGATTTTTTTATATTTTGAGTATGGGTTGCCAGCAGCAATAAGAGCCTATTAATGAGTTTGTGATGTAAATATATAAAACACAGAAATAGGTTACGCAGCATGATGTAATGCAGGTATTGGCTGTTTATGTTTAAAGTCCCATGGGTGGGGAGCTTGAAAGGGTTTATAGAGCTGGTTTATACCTTTTCACCACTGTCCTTAGTCAAATAACTCCAGCTGCAGTATTGCTGAGGTTATGTGTACTTGCGTGTGTGTAAATAGCTATATAAACAGGAAAAGTCTTTCTTGATCCTTCGTTCTTTCCATTTAAAAAATCGTTTGGTGCAATTAATCATTTAATCTGGTCACCCAAAATGAGGTTTTAAGCTTTTTTTAAGCTTTGCTGCCAGAAAAGATACCTAAATACATGAAGAACAGTCTGACAGCTCTAAAATGTCAACATGTCCTTAGCTTCAAAGGACAGCTGGAATATTTAGCTATTTTCTACTGAAATCTACCACCTAAAAATGCAAGCTTTCATATCAAGATTATTTAATAAGAAATTCTGACAAAACCAAACATATCAATATCTTTTGCACTTATGCATGCATCAGATGCTTGATCCCAAAAATATTTAATCTGATTAACCGAAATAGTCCCTTCACTTCATCAGGTGTCTTCCTCAGATGAATCACAATATTCATCTTACTTAATTTCCACCCATTTCGGGATCAGCCCAAATATTCTACATTTCATCCATAGTTACTATAGCTCTTTTGTAAACCATGGAGTCATATCTCATTTTCCCACCATTTTCACAAGTATTTACCCCATCTCCATATCCTGGGGTTCAAAAATACCTCAAGGGGTTTCAATCGGAAGAAATACTGTTGTATTCTTGACATCTTCACCTTTTTTTCATTGCCATCACATGGGAAAACAAACACATTCCATGCTGAAATTAATCAAATTCAGCAGTCTTTTGACAGTAGTGTTCTAGCATCTTCTTTCACTGCTTCATCAATCACAAATAAATCATGATGGCTGGTGAGGCACTGGAGGATTGACATGGCAGTGTGTCAATAGCTGTAACTGAAGTATTGTTGTTGCCTGGTAAATTATTAGCAGAGGAGACTGTTGACTGAACTTCAATTCCCCAGAAGTTTGGAGCCATTAGGGCACGTCTGTCAAAGCCCATTGGCCTCAGAAGACTGTAACAACAGTTTAACTTCAGCAAGGGTCTAACATTTGGACTGGGCTATCCATATCCATGTCCAGGTCCAGGCCACATTTGTTGATGGGCTGTCTCTCAGCATGCAGCTGGGGAACCATCACCAAATAGACAAGCTGCTAATGCAGCTCCCCAAGCAACCTATGGCCTTAGGACAGGTCACATTTTTTAATCAATGACTTGGAAAAAACAAAGTCATTACAGATAACATTTCCAATAGTCACAAAGACTGATGGAAGGCCAAATAAGAGAACAAGTCCTCAACCCCATGTAATTTTAATGCCCGGAAGCTAGGCACAGACAGCACATTTAATAAAGCTAAATGTAAAATCATACAGTGTCCAAGTGATGATTGATGACTGATCCCCTCTGTGCCCGTTAGCACTCCTGTGTGATTACTCGCTGTCATTTTTGGGTTGCAAACAACAGCCAGTGTTGAGCCATATGCACTGATACAGTTATGGAAGGTGTGACTGACAGAAGATAGGTTTTCTAAGTCCTACAGATTCATCGACTGAAAAGGCTTTATGCAGAACTGAAATACAAGGCTACTCAGCTAGAAAGAGCTCAAGGAGAGATGTATTTGGGGCCAGTCATTAGCAAGTCACATTAAGGTCACGCTGAAGCCATCAGTGCCTGGATGATCAATTAGGATCTGAAATGATCAGTTACTCAAAGCAAGACTGATTATGTATAATTACCCTATAATAGTTTCCTTAAACTGTTGGGAGTGTACGAAATGAGAGACCCTTGTCATGTGGCCAGGTCACACTGATTGCCAGAAACAAAGTAGAAGAGAAAATATTGGCCTTAGGATAAGCAGGGATGTATGGCTGTTCTATTTCTAATACCTGTAATTGAATCATCTACCAGGGATTTCACAAATAAATGCTTGAATTTCCTATCACCTTAGCATGGCTGAAGCTAAGGACATTTCCATGACATCTGCTGAATACCCACTGGACATCCAGTCATGCAGTTTCTTGGGCTGTGATGATACATACTTTGCAGTACCTAACACCACAAAACATGGCTTCTGCGTTTCCATCTGGGATTATGCAACAGTTAGCAATGCAAGGAAGTGCATTTTCACATTTTAGAAGGGATCTGTGTGAGAATAAAAATCTTCTGGTGACATTCAGCAATTAATTGAGCCTTTACTGGCAGTGTAGTCATAGAAAACATTCCTGATTCTTCTGGGAAACATCTAGTACTACATCTAAACCCAAAGAATGTAGGTGTGCAATATCTAGAGAAATACAGTTTGGGTAGCAATAACTGAGAGAGAGTTCCAAGAGCCAAAGAGAAGCATTAAATATTGAAAATCTTGGCCCATTTTTATAGACAGTGGAGTGTCAATCCATTTTAACAAAACACAGAGAAGGCTCAGGGGCAGCTTGATTGTACTGTGTAAGTACTCATGCACACAGCAACAGGATCATAGGGAGCCTGTCAGCCCATCAGACAAATATATGACAAGATAAAATAGCTGAAAGCTGAAGGGAGGCAGTTCAAATCAATAATAAAATGTTATCTTTGCTTTAAATGAGGCATTATTAATTTAGGAATGATTGCAAGGATTGGGTTTTGATATGACCTATCACTGACAACTTTTAATTAAAACTTCAGTGTTTTTCTGGGTGAGGCACTGCAGTTAAACAAGAATTTGTTTATTTAGTAATACAGCCTATGCTGTAGAGCTCAAGCTACATACCTACAGATTGTTCTATTCCAAGCTTGATAACTAGTCTTTCATATCAGCACTTTTTTTACTTTCAATAAACAGGAAAAAGAGTATCTTTTTTCTGTGTGAGAAATGTGAATTCCAAATCTTATCTTAACACATCACTAAAAAGTGGTCATATTTCTGCTGCTGAATTTTGATAGTTGCTGAAGAGTATGATCTTCCAATGCTTTGAATTTACTGGAGAGTTTGTTTATTTGTTTGTTTGCTTTTCCTGAGTGAAAATGCTTCTGTTTCTGCAAAGCAACTCAGGCTTTGCTAAGAAAACTGTCATTTCTTCTTATCAGAAAGCAAAAGTCCATGTGTACAACCCTGCTGTATATCCATTCCATCAGGCTTTGTCTCTCTGCTCCACTACCTTGATTTTAATGAAACCTGTCCTTGTGCTTCTGCTTGCTTTGAATTAGCTATTCTTCACCCAGTCAGATTGATTGACTTTTTTATCTCATGACTGCCCAAGTATGGAACAAGCTTCTTTCACAGCCATCTATATCACTTACAAATTGTTTTCTGGTTTATTTCCATTTATTCTTGTAAACACCAAAGCACAAGAGACTGAAGTCTTCAAACTTTACTGTTTTACTTTATCATTTTACTTAAGAAAACTCTGCTGAATTCCATGGTTATTCCCTCAAAGTAAAGACCTCTCTTTTTCCTTTTACTGCTTCAACTGCTTATGCAAAGCAGGATCCTCTTTGACCTAAGTTGATAAAACATATTGAGAGATTGACTCTACTTTGGTTTTTTTCACTGTATGTTATTATTGGAGAAAAATACTGTGTAATCACTCTGTCATGTAAAGTGTACTACTCATTTTTGCTCAGTTTAATAAAATTCACAATATATGTTGTGGATTGTTTGCAAATCTGTTAAAATATTACATCTATATAGTGTATTTAAATACTTTGCAACTAATGGGAGGATGTTGATTTCTAGTAATTTAATAATATTCAATATGCCAATTTCTAATGATTGGAGGGAGATTTATGGTATTAAGTACTACCTCCACATTTTATATTTCATATTATGAGAGGATCAACTAGGATCCCTAAGAATTAATCAACATTTAAGAATGAGGACCAGGAATTTTAGTGTAAATTCATCTCTCACAATTAAAGCTAGTACACTTGATTTTCTAGTTCTTGTGTCTTTGTTAACTTCCATTACTGTATCAGAACTGCAGCATTTTTCACATCCCCCCATTGTGATGTATTTTACATCCAATCACTCTCTGGAGACACAGGACTGAAGGGAACCTTGAGATGTCATTAAGTCTATTATTGCTTTGCTCCAGAAAGAACAATTATACCAGTGTCATTTCTGATGGGTGTTCCACTAGTTGGTTCTTAAGGACTTTAGAAGATGGAGATTCCACCAATTCTCTAGGCAATTTATTGCAGTGCTTCACTTTTCTACCAATTAAGCTGTAGTTTAGACCCATTACTTCTAGGCATAGAACATGGAAGAATGGATTATTCCCTCTCTTTGCCAACACCTTTTATGTATTTGAAGGTTGTTTGGTTCCAACGGTCCTTTCATTTCCTTTCCTTTCCAGGTTAAATAACCCAATTTGTACAATCATTTTTCATAGGTCACGTTTTTAGACTACTGAACATTCTCATTTTTCTCTGCTGAATTCTCTCCGACTGGTCCACATATAATTGGAAAATTGCTCTGAGTGAAGCCTTTAAATGCTAAATCAATAGGAAAAATTTCTTCATGTCTTGCAGGCTACACTTGAGGTGATAAATTCCATTTGATCCCGAAGAGCTCTGGACTTTTTTCATCAATATGACATTGTTGAATCATGTTGAGCGTATCTAGAGTTACTGCCAATTTTAACTCCTATGTCGTTTCCTGTAGAACCGCTGTTTAAATTACTTTTATCCATCCCACCTACAAAATAGAAAATGACTGCCTAACATACACGTGCCCATTGAATAACGTCTGATTATTTTTAGATTATGTCTCCAATTTGTCCACTTAAAGATCCATTTAAATTGCTATACCATTCTCAGTATATTCACCCCTAGCTGGCTCCACCTGCAAATTAAATAATTGTACTCTGCACTCTATCGCCGCATCTATGAACAAAACTTTTGACCAGCATATGGGTTAGAAATAGGTACTACACTATGAATGCTTCTATTTTGACAGTGACCAATTGATGAATGCTCTTTCAGTATTCTTTTCAAATTCAGTTTCTAGTTTTAGATCTAGATTCCCAGAAGTCACTGTGTTTCTTTAGCTAGCATATGACACATTGACGTGGAGAATACCAAAAGTCTTTCCAAAATCAAAGTACAGTGTGTCTGCCCTCAGCCCACATACTCTTTTCCTGCCACTGAATGAAATTCAGCTAATAGCTTATTGCAAATACCACGTATAACTGATGCAAAACAGAATGCAAAGCCTGACTGAGTGAAATCCTTGCAATGGATTGTGATCCCATACTGTGTTTTTCTTCCCACAGAGGAGTTGCCTACGCCCAAAATTTGTTTTGTTTTCTGTGGATTGCAAAGTGTCTTGGGAATCTGAAGCACTTCGCATGCCTTTGGATGCCTTTGCATCAATAGCAGAGATGTTTGTCCTGCACAGGTTTTAACTTCTCTAAAATGAAAACAAAAATATCACTAATTGGGAAAGAAAATAGATAGCAAACAATACATAGCAGATGGTTTAAAATGTAAAAAACTGATAAGGGAAGCTAAAGGTGACAGAAGGCATTTTGGATGGCAGAGCTGAGACCAATAAAAAGTCGTGTCTGAAGTCTATTTTGAAAGAAATGAAAGAAATGAAAATTCTAACAATGGTACAGGCTCATTGCTCAACAAAGATGGTAGATTTATTCACAATAGTGCAGGAGCAGAAGTGTTTATGAAATATTTCCATGCTGTATTTAAAATGAAGAGAGATCACAAAAGCATGATTCTTGTACGATGAAGTACTTTCTAGCCTATTTGTGACAAAAGACATTAAACAGCTACTGCTTTTAATAATTTTTAAAATGTCAGGTGGGAAAACTTGCATCTAATTCCTAAAAGCACAATTTGAGGAACTCTCTGGCTCACTTACCTTAACACTTACTAAATTCTGGACTTTCTATGAAGCTCCAGAAAACTGAAGAAATGATAATGTCATATCAATAGTCCACGAGAGTGGGACAAATGCAAGAGAGGAAGATCTACTAAAGAAGAAACATACGGTTTTAATAGATAAAGTTTTGCAGTGTAACACATTGCCAACATTTCCATTTATCAAAATTACTTTAAAAATATAGAGAAACCTGAATTTTTGCCCAGTTAAAACAGATGGCAGGCTCTGCAGTGTTTCTAGACTCCAGCTTCAAGTTTTGAAGGAGGCTCAAAATGAGTTAAAACAAAAAAGTAATTGAGATATCTGACATACTCTCTTGTAAACAGTTATTCATTGCAAGCGACTTGTTACAGCTCCACCAGTTGTATGAGGTGTAGACTAGGGTTAGTCAGTATGTAATTGGCAGCCGTTACAATACTTCAGCAAATTAGAGAAAATGTATATCCTCCTGCTGATCTATATTTGGTTATATATTGCGTTCTCATGTTTATGCTTTTGTGAATATAATCATTTATCAGCTGCCTTCAAGATAATGTGCTTCACATAAGCAGTCATTTTGTATTATCAGCAGGCTTTGTGCTCCTACCTGTACAGAGATACACAAATTTAAAATTTCTCTATTATTGTCAGAAAAGCCTGATTATAGCAGGGTTTGCATGACAAAAGCTGATGGACCAGGGAGAAGGCCCTTGTTGTCAAGAAGTCCATTGAAATGCTTCAAACCAAGACTAGAGACATTAAAAGTGACCATTCCTGAAACTTTGGTAATCAACTTTGATATAGTCTTAAGATGCTCGGCTTGCTAACCTTTGAGTTCAGCTGGAAATAGGACAGGACTAGACAACAGGAGTTAAAGCAAAGTCCAACCCAAATTACTTTTAAAACCAAACACAAACAACTCAGAAACTCAAATCCAGCTATTAAGCATTCAGCTCAAAGGTCTTAGATGAGAGATTTTGTGCGTTTAGTGTGTGGCAGATATCTTGACTTGCCATCAATTTTTAAATTTTTTTTTAATCCATACATGATGTCTGTTGTAACTAGCTGTTTCATCCCTCAAAGCCTGTGTCGCAAGCATCTAGCTTCCTACATCTTGACAAAAATGCATCCTTGGAGGACTGGGCAAGAATACAGAGACTTCATCACTCCCCAGAGGCATTTCTAAAGCATGATTCTTCTAGTCCCAAAGTAAGCACTTAAACTAGGTGTGATGAATCAAGTCTTAAACCCCCTATTTCCTCCCCTTTCCCATAAAGAAATGGGTGGCCCACCAGATGTCAGTGTCTTCCTTTCGGATACCCAAAGGGAGGAGAGAAAATTCTAAAACCTATGCTTTCACAAAGTAGAAATAGGCTATGTGGTTTCATTTTGCCATCATTTCCCCATCTCTAACAATCTTAACATACATGAACAATGCATTAGTTTTCTAGATCTGTTTGCCAGAACTTTCCTAACAGTCACATATTTTAAAGGTCAGAAGTTTGAGTCAGTGTTCTAGTGTCCGTATACCTTCCCCAAATCCCAAATCTTTAAGTGCTTGTTTGCTAACCACAAGAAGAATCCCTAGACATCTGGATAAATAGGTCTATTAATTAAAAAGACTGCAGTTTCAAGTCAACATTTATGCATTTTGCAGGTTTCTGTGCAAGATAAAATCTAATTTCTCTACACTGGCATCTAAACCAATTTTGGCTCCATTCCATAGTCTCTTTTAAGTTTCAGTGTCCTTATAGTCATAAATGAAGGACATAATACTTTGTTTCACTTGTAAATGTCAAGCGGTGTAGTGTTATCATCTCTGTTACCAGTAACACTAATAACACTGCAGACTAGACTGCTCTGTCTTCATCAAACGCTATGCATCAGTTGAGACACAGTGCTGATGATAACCTGAGTCAGCTATCAGGGAAAAGGGCTCTGTAATATGTAGGTCACTACCAGGGTTCATTTCAGCAAACACCTGCAAATTGCACTTCGCCAGGAAAAAAAATTTCATGTTGGCAAAAACAAAAGCAAAGTGCAGAGAAGATATGTGAATGTATTTATATCCTCGTGCCCTACCCATGCACACAAGAAGCTCTTGATAGCTTTTTGAATATCTGTATAATCCCTCTCCTCCCACAGTTTTGGATTATTTTTGCACTGATTTTTTCAGGTGATTTCCAAGCCACATTTTCACTCTACCTATTAAAGCAGTATAAACATCTTGATATCTATGCCAGCAACGAAGGACACTGCATAAGAAGACCTGGAGCTGAACTCCAAATGTAGGTGTACTGAAAAGAAATTCCTGCATATTAGCAGAGTAAAAAACTCTTCTATTAATTCTCAGTTAACATCTGTCCTGCACATAGAGGTGGAGGGGAAGAGTCCTCTGAGTGACTAGCTAGGTTCACTAGCCCTTCAAGTAGAGGTTTACCTCATTGTCTGCACAGCAATAAATTAATCTACAATATTCAGATTTTTAAAAAATTTAGACTAATTTTAAGGCTAATCTGCAATTATTTCGTATTTTTTTCCTTCACTGTAGTTAGTGGAGTCGGAAGTTTACGAAAAAGAGAAGTACTGCTTAACACTGAAATCTAATTAGCTCACTATGCCACGCGTACTCACAACTAGTATGTTTAAATAATGCATCCCACTTCTGTTTGTCTGCTGTGGCTGCTGCGTTGGTATTTTGCCTATCTATTATTCTTATTCAAGGGAGGATTCATTCAGGGCACCCACATGTTTATACATACTGATATTATACACTTTAATATAAATTAATGTCTATTAAATTATTTTTGCATATAAATTGAATCTTCCCCACTGGAATCTCCTTGCTCTATTTTTTTCATAAGCAGATAAATAAAAGAAATATCTTGAGCTACCATGCACCATCTGGATAAATGTCAGCTATATCCCTACCTAGAGGGTTTGGCGTTTATTTCTCAAGAGGGCAGGTGTTGGTTTTGCTTTCCTTGCCTACAGTTTGCACAGCTGAATAATTTAAAAAGGACTCAGTGCTGAAAGATAAAATGAAGATGGAGTATATTGTTTCTGGCTACAATCCCCAGTGCTGTAGGTGGCATTTTCTGCTAATACAGCTTGAAGTAAAATTGCTAGCAAAACCAGAGATTTGAATCATCATAATTAAGACTGTGTCCAATGGGATATTTTTTAAAAAGAATACATACATAAATAATACTAAATGCATAAGCCACCACTATATATTTAATTTATATATCAGTTACATCCCAAAATGAATGCTCGTTCAGTGACTTCACTAAAACTCTTGCATCCTGAATATCAGACCAAAGCCACAACTGTAAAGAAATGTTCTATGAAAAATGTTCTGTGCAAACATTTATGGCCTTTGAAAAATACAGTATTTTCCTGTAACTAGTAAGCTGGCGAAAGGTGTCAAACTTCGAATTCTCTTCCATCATTACAGAGTTATGCATAGTAGGGCTGACATTGCTGCAATTCCATTAAAATAGATGCAGTGTAAGCATATAATGCAGGGCTTTGTTGAAATCAAAGGGTTTGCAGTATAAATAAGACAAACAGAATTTTGGAAAGGTCAAAGTGAAGAAGGAATTTGCCCAGGGCCACACATAATTATGTGTTATAACTCCAAATTGACTCAGGATGCCTGGGCTGAGTGATGTGCTGTCTGTGTGGTTGACAGTGTAGGGGAAGGTGTCTTTTGAAGAAATGCCATGACTCTGCACCATGTGCTAACCTCTGAATTTGTCTGATAGGGATTTGGTCTCAGTTTTGTGTGCAACTCAACTCTGATTTTTTTCTGTGCAAAATTCAATCTTGGGCAAAATAGGCTGCGTGTGTGCAGCTGCACACCGTTGTTCTTCAGCCTGTGTCTTCCTGAAGTGTATGTAGTGCGTTATTAACAGTGACAGTATTTTGTAATTGCATATTCAGATAAATTCTGCACGAGGTCAAAAAGGTTTATCTACGATCAATCTCCAATTGATTTGCCTGTACAGCCAAAGTATATGCATATCTCCTCCAGCACTGAGCTGAGAACACACTGAACGGCATGGTGAAGCATCCCTCAAGAGCCAGTAGTTAGAGGGGGGTCAAGGTGAGGGTCAATACAATACCCACTACAGCAGCAGAGAAGTCATCAGTTTGAATTTATTCTCATGTGAGGGACAACCTCATTTGCTCTTGTATATTGAGGGAGGAGAGAAAATGGGAAGAAAGAAGGAATAGGGGGAAATGATGAAAATGTCAAAGAAAATAGACTTACAGGAAGAGGGAAGATGCAGAAGAAACTGCAACTGTAAGTAAAGCTGGAAAGAAATCCCTCCAGAGTAGTGTTCAGCAATGTCAAGTACAAGCAGCCTAGTTGTCCTTCTCTGAGAGCACTTTTCCAGTTTTTGTCTCCAAAAGGCACAGCTCATGATGTGGCTTGAAGAGGCCTCACAAAACCATCCAAATCACCTCTCTACCTGAACAAAGATCAGCTGTTTCTGTGTCTATGTCATTCCTGACAGATATTTGTCTAATCTGTCCATAATGGTGTCCCCAAATAGAGACTCCACATCAGTCTCCTGCCTTAGATCTTAACAAACTGTTTCCAGTCTCTAACTCAGTGGTTTAAAATATCTTTATTGCAAAAATACTTTTAGACATTTCTGGTTGCAGCCACAGATCTAGTCAAATGAAACCACACACCACACATTACTTTTCATAATTACCTATCACAAATTATTTTGAGACATTCACATAGCAATTTTTGACATATGTGAAGACTAAACCTGACTAATTTAACAAATTTATTCTGAAGTAATATATTCTAGACCATCCAGCATTTGAATCCTTTTGAATCCTCTGTACTCTCACTTCAAATATTTTACTGGACTAAGACAATACTCCAGTGGGATAGAGCAGTCCAGCTGCGGCATAGCTGGTCCCAAGGTAAGAAGGAGTATAATTTTGCACATCCCCGCAGTCTGGAGTTTACATTATTCACTGCAGGATATCTGGTTTTGGGTTTCTTTGGCAGTCAGGGAAAGGCAGGACATGATGTTGTTGACTTGTACTCAGTTTGTGATCCATAAAATCTACAAATAAAGATCTGCTACTTTAAGAGTTGTTCCCCTCTTTTATTTGTGCAGCTGATTATTCCTGCCTAAATGCAGTTCCTTATATCTATCCCCAGTGAATAGCATCCTATTTATTTCAGACCATACCTTCAATTTGTCAAGATCACTTTAAATTCCAACCCTGTCTTCCAACATACTCACAGTCCCTTGCAGATTAGTGTCATTAGCAAATCTAATAAGTATGCTCTCATTTCTTTCATTTTTGGCAATCCCCTGAGATTACAGCACTGTTATGACCTTGTTAAATTGTAGGGATAAGATACATACTTTTCTGCAACACTTTAAAACAGCAACCATCAATCAAATAGACTTTGAGGATATTTGTTCTCAAGAATTCTGTACAGGTCTTCAGGAAGACAGGGTAAGTCTACACTGCCTTTGAAGGAAATCCCAAGGCCAATGTCAAAATGTTTTGTTCAGCTCCATTATTGAGCCTCCCTCACAGCCCTGAACATACCCAGGCACTGGTACTCTGTTCTCATACCAGTGAAGTCCCATCAGGAGGGCATGACCAGGGCTCATCCACTTCAGAATACACACCAGCTGCCTTTGAAGCCTTTTGCAAAGGCTTCCTCAACAAAGGGGAAGGTGCAACAACTGAGACGTGTCAGGGACCTAAGTCTCTAGTGGAGTAAAAGAATTTGCCCCACACCACAGAAAGGATTGTGATTGTGTGCTGACTGTAGAAGTGACCAAAGATGCCAGATGTGACCCACTCTTGAGTCCCCATCTGCACTAATGCTGGGAAAGAATTTGTCTGCCTACCAGGACAACACAGAGCCTGAAATTCAGGGAAGAGCTTCTGCCCTGACTCCAGCACTGCTAGGGTTGCACCTCAAGTCCTATGTTCGGTTTTGGACTCCTCACTACAAGAAAGATATATAGTGCTGTAGGATGTCCAGAGAAGGGCAACGGAGCTGGTGAAAGGTCCGGAGAGTGACTCATATGGGGAGAAGACGAAGGAGGTGAGGCTATTTCGCCTGGAGAAAAGGAGGCAGATCAGGGGTGCACCTTATTGGTCTTTACAATCACCTGAAAGGAGGTTGTAGACAGATGGGAATCAGTTCTCTTCTGTCAAATAACAAGCAATAAGATGAGAGGAAATGAGTCAAGTTGTGCTGGGAAAGGGTTAGATTACATGTTAGGAAAAATTCCTCCACCGGAAGGACTGTCAAGCACTGGAACAGGCTGCCTAGGGAAGTTGTTGAGTCACCATCCCTGGAGGTTTTTAAAACATGTGCAGACTTGGCACCTGGGGACATGGTCTAGTGGTGGGCTTGGCAGCGCTGCGTTAGTGGTTGGACTTGATTATCTGTAAGGTCTTTTCGAACCTAAATGACTCTATGATTCTACGATTAGGATTTAATCCAACTCTGACTCCAGCAGCAAGCTGTAGGTATGGGCTGCCAGCAGCTCTGACAGAAAATGACTGGAACAAGCCCTGCCAGTGGCACCCTCTCTACTCCTCATAAAAGCAATGAAGAATCAGGGAGTTTCAACAAAGTAGTGTCTTAAGATAGCCGCTCTACACAGAAATGTCAGCTTTTTAGGTAGTTAAGGGCTGGCTAATAAAACTGCTCAGTGCTACAGACAGTCTAGGTTTTGCTAAATACTGTTCCCTCTAGATCTGGACATGAAGATGGTTCACTTTTCCAAAAATCTAATCCGCGGTAATTTTTCTTCAACTGCCATAGTTCCTAGATTTAGATAAATGTCATCTCAGACGGAATTTAATTCATTGAAAGATGTCTATTGTGTTTAGGCTTTTGTGTCTTTAGTTGCTTTCATTTGAAGCAAAGGAACACACAAGTTTATTTACAAATCACAAACTCAAAACTGTTCCAAATACCTCCAGTTACTTCGTCTACTTCAGTTTAACAAAAGGTCTGAGAGAAAGGAAAATAACGGAGGAGAATCAGCCCACAAAAAACTAAAGAAGCCTCTATTTGTGAGATTTCTATAACCCTCAATGCCACAATGGAAACCATGCAGATTGTGAAAGATACTGGTAACATGAGGAAAAACAATTCATAGAACAAGTGAATGGTGTAGTAAGTTGCTCATCACATTTGAAGAAACATCTTTGAACAATGTCTGGTAAAGGCTAAATGTGCTGCAAGTAGACCTGCTCTAAATTGCTGAGGATGAGCTAAGTAGACATTTAGTTGCCCATCCCCTGCTTTTGATTCCCAGTTAATCAACTGAGCAATACTAAGGGTCAGAAAAACTCCCTCATACATACGCTAGGGGGAGGAACAGGCTGCTCTTGTTAGGCTCCTGATATAGGAAATTAGCAGATGACTTTTTGATTGAAGGAGTTGGATTTCCTTTGCTGGAAATAGAATGAACTCATTTTAGCTTTAATAGATCTTCTCATGGAAAGACCAATCATAATTAGTGATCATCATTTATCATCATCAGAATTTCACCAACAGATCCTAATCACTCCTTCCCTCAATTACTCATAGAAAAACAGATGTATTTTGAAGTGTTCAATGCAGGAGACCACTGTATGCCTGGTAGAAGATATAGAGTGCCTGTGGCATAGACAATTAATTTTACTTTTCCTTATACTTGTAGTAAGAAAAAATATTGGGCCTATTTTGTTTTTAAATCACAGCAATTTAAAGACAGTTTTTGAAAGAAATTGAAGAGCTACTCCTAAGGGTGCAGAAACTGGGGGAAAATAACTTATATATTCCCTTTATTTGTATTTTCCTTCCCTTCCTCCACATCTCCCATATTCCAAAATCTTTTCTGACGCTGGATATATTTCTCATCATATATTTATTATGTGAGATTATCTGCTCTCTCCTCTATCTAGTTCAGCTATATCCAGCTGGCGAGAGATGTAGAGGAGGTGCAGATGAGGGCTACACAGCTCCCAGGCCTGGAATACTTCTGTACCAGCATCACCTGAGGTAAATCAGAGTTGTCACACCAGACATGACACCCATTAATGCCATTTTCTCTTTCTGTTATCTTACTTTCTGGGACTATTAGACAAAGATGACATTCCTCACTACTAAAGAAAGCCAGACTCCCTGAACAGCTGGAGTTGAGGGGGATCTCTGTGTCATCTTGTCCAAAGTCCTAAACTGGATCCCAACTTCTCGATGCTTTAATCCAACAACCAGGAGAGAGAAAGAAAAAAAAAGCACCTTATTGGGGTGGTAGATCTCTTTGTTACACATTATTTAAAATTATGAAAGACAAGATACATTTATTCATCCCTCCTAGCTGATGTAACTTCCTTTATTCTGTATCCTCTGTACAGTGCAGACAGCTGTGTGCAAAAGTCAGCTGGGCGAAGAAAATGGGGTCAGCTCCATAGATTATTCCTATTACCTGTTAAATCCTCACTTATCCCTTCAGTCACAGGGGCACACTGAATGCAATAAACCGAGTAAGAAGGGTGCAAAGTTCATAGGTATGTTTATATATGTTTTCATGGCCAATAAGAGCTTCCCCATTAATGAGCAAGTTAATTATTATGTTATAAAGTTCGGGGTGCCTAACTGCCTACTAGACTAAAACAGTGAGTTCTAAAATGAGTTTATAATGTACTCAATGTTTCTATTATGAAAATCGGCGAGTAAAACCTTTTTTAAATTAAGAGACATGGGTGTCAACAAGCTCTCTTCTCACCCTTCACGTCATATTGCCAGTTTGCAGAAGGCTTGGTTACATCAGGTGCTTTGACCTCCAATTCTTTTAGTAAGGATTTTATACCAGATGGTTAGATAATATGCTTTACGTGCACTGCCTCGTGTATTTTTCTCCATTTTAGCAGCTTATTATGAGCTTCTTTTATTCCTAGTATTCTTTTTATGCATATATTGTCTTGGATTATCAATTTCTGCCATTTATTGCCAGTATTTTTATTTTCAACAAAATCGTTTCCATCCTTCACAGAAATATGTACTCAGAGATTTTCTGCTACATAGCACAAGCCAGGAAAAGCAAATCGAAAGCAAATCTTTACTTTATTTCAAAAAGTAATAAAGAACGACATAATTCGGAGATCATTGCCTGAGTGTCTTTACATTCTGATGTGCAATTGCTTGAATCTTGTCTGATTAGCAAATAAAAGATTAAATATGATTCAAATTTGAAACAAGATGGAAGTTTGTATGTATGGTGTCATCACCTCTTCTTACTCTATAGAGGAAAATTATATCAAAAATTATTTGGATGCAGTAACATTTAATGCCCCTGTGTTTGTTCTAATGAATTCATTCTTTCCTTTGCAGTCAGTTTTAGCAGTGATCTTGTGTTACAGCACAAAGTCTGTATTTTCATTTAATTTCCTGCAGGCTTTTTCTTTTGGCTCATTTATCTTTCCTTATCCCTTGAAACCATCTACAGCAATTCAGTTCACTGCAGCTAGACATTCTGGCAGAGCCAGAAATAATCAGTTCCAGGCACTGCTGATTCCAAAGGCAGCTAACTACTACCTCATGATTCTGATCATTTTATGCTTTTTAGGTTAATGGAGACTTTTGGACAGCATTTCTTTCTCCTTTGTCCTGTCAAGGAGTTCCTCCGTTCTCTCTCCTTCCTACTGAACCACAGTTTGAGTAGTGGTGCAAAACCAAATCACACAGAGATAAAATAAAAATGGTTCTTAGAACTTATAATGTTGTTTACAATTAAAATAGGGTACTTAATGTGATTTGGGTAATTCAATTTTTTCAGCAAAAGACAGTGTTCATGCAAATTTCCCAAGTGACAGGTGAGCATTTCTTGCATTTCTTGACCTAGAGGGCAACACCTCTGCCTCTTCTGCCTTGCTTGTCCCTTTTGACCAGCCTGTAGACATTGATAGCCACACTCCAGTCATGGGATTCATCCCACCAGCTCTCAGTAAGGGTAACCATCTTCAAGGTGTACTTCAAAATTAAACTAGCAAAACATGGTTTCAAATATAAAGTGCAAACATAATACTTTTTTTCTGATTTTGGCCATTCAAAATTTGTATGAAAGCAATAGTATAATTTTGGCCTGATAATTACTATGAATTATCAAGCAAAGAATGAAATAAAGCCACAAGATCTTTTTGTCTTTGGTCTGATACTTGTGGACATCACTCTCTGTACTGCATTTCTCCAATACTTCTTCTCTGTTTCAACAAAGATAAATTACTTGTCCTCATCTCAAAGACCCTCATGGACTATCACAATCCTATTTCCATTCTGTGTTAAGAAGCTGACTTCTGTCACCAAATGGCCATATTGTCTTCCCAGTCTTTAAATGTTTTATCCTTTGTCTTTTTATTTCCTTGTATTTGATAGGAATTCGCTAAACATGCTGCAGAAATACCAAATCACTGCCGTTCAGATTCCTTCTTCCAACTTTAACCACCTCACCCGGCTGTATCCATACATTTCTGACATGTACTTATCTGTAGGCCACTTGGGATAGTTCCTGTCTTTTTTTCTTTGCTTGGGCAATACGGAAGAGAATAAAGTGCAAATCCCTGTAGGGGACCCCATGCACAATTTGCAAAGGCAAATTGAGAGGAACTATAACTGTATTCCAGCAGCCTGTACTTACTACAATGAAGTATTTTGAAATCTCACATACACTGCTTAATGAATCTGGTATGTTTATAAATTTTGTCTGGATTTCTTTTGGATTTTCCCTGATGCATTAGAAAGAAATGTGCATGGATTGACTACAAATAACTGTTCATAAAAAAAAAAAATATTCTTTATTTTTGTCTGTTGGACACTGTAAACAACTTGTGTCATGAAGGTTACAATTTTGTAACAAAACAATTTGATAGGGCTACCTGCTGAACTATGAGGTTGTGCAGCCAGGGAAACAAATTATATTCTAGTCCACATCCTCCTGTAAAATAGATGTCATTTAGGAGAAGCCCTTAAAAAGAGATTTCTTAATTGGAAAAACATCCTTTTCAGTCACAAGTGGCTGAGCTGAAGTGTGTCCTCAGAATATCAATACGAGCTGAAGCTATTAAAATGTCATGGTTAACCTTTTTAAAAAGCCTAATTTAATTAGAAAATAATAATTAGAGTATTCTTGACAGTTGGAAACACCTGCCTCAAATGAACAACATGTAAACTCTCAATTTCAATGGGCAACACTCTACTGGAAAAGATTCAGCATATGAACAATGAGATCGAGTTAGAAAATACTGTGATTAACTCACTGGTTTTGCTGTTGGTAGTAATTGCTGGACCATGCTGGAGGGCAGGCATAATTTACTTCCTGATCACACCTAGTGAAATGTTTTTGCACATGTCAGCAGCTCTTAAGCATAATATAAAAAAAAATCATCAGACCAATCAATGTTCCTACACAGTGTAAGTTTCCTCGCTTTTTCTCAAATCATGAGAGCAGAGACCCCACGAACTGAAGGCAAGCGGCAGCACGGCACCCTACAGGGTATTTTTTCATTAAACCTGCATGAGCTAGAGCCTTGCTCTACCTAGCATTTTGCAGGTACATTTTCACCCAGATGAAAATAATTACATCTCATGTCAGGCATGGAGACAAGCTTCCTTTTAGTGCAGGGGCTGCTGGAATAAAAGCAGTCGTATTAAATGGAACTGGATTACCTGAGGCAAACTGTGGCCCTAGGATAAAACTATGCTGGCATCCTAACATGAGAGATATGTGGAGGTCAGCTGATGAAACATCTTGGAAAGCTTGTTCGATGGCTTCCATACTTAGAAATAAATATCCAAAATAATCCCCACTGGATGTGGGACTGGAGATTCACTGTTCAGAAAAAAACAACAGAGGAGTCTTGCAGCAGAACACTGAGGACCAACCATTTTAGGAAGGCACTTCAATACACTGGAACACAATTCTACTTCTATTTAAGGGCCAGTGGGATCACCAAATTCAGTCTGCATGGGATGGTGCCAGGCTACAATAGTTGTTAATTTATTTGAAAATTTTCCCTTGACAACTTTCATGTTATTTTAAATGGATTGATGCTAGGTTTTGGAGTTCTCCTGACTGGATGTCATACATCTAATCATGGGGCCCTTTTTAGTAATGGCTCTTTGGCTCCCCGTATTCCCTGACAGAGGGCCAAGCCTTTACTGTGTTCTTCAGACTCATGGGAAAATAAATCACACTGGACCCTTTTTCCTCATAAACCAAATTTTCCAGTTCAAATGTTTAATGGGATTTCACCAGGAGAAAGAACCAGCAAATCTACACTGCAGAGGTTTGGATCCTGGTTAAAACGCTATGAAAACATCCACACCAGCTCTGCTGTGGATAACAGTGTTACTCACTCCATTATAAAACAAGGAAGGAAGGAAGGGCACAGACTGGGTTGGACTAATCTAAGTATGGCAGAGCTAAGAGTTTCTCTCCACCTGTATGTCACTGGCTTCCCTTCATACAACACAGGTGATACAGGAATTTCTTCACTGTATTTCTGTGTACTGTAAAATCTCATAGGCATTGCCTGTTGCCTGTTCTTGTCAACCACCTCCTTCCTGTCCTTTTGCACTTCAGCAGGTTCCAGACAACTACCAAGTGCTGGCACCAGATGGGTTAAAAAATAAAATGCAATCAGATTTTTATAACTCTGCACAGAGACACATACTGTGCATTCTGTCTTCAGGTAGAGAAAGATTAATAAAAAGGACTAATAGAAAAGATATCCTAACCTACAGCTTTGAGAGTGCACTCAACCTTCTATGAAGTTGAGATTTCAAGAAATAAATGACTCAAATCAGACTATGGAGACATGTCAGGAAATCAGCTATTTTAAGGCATGATCGCATACTCACCTCTGTAATAATTGCTACAGATTGTGACTAATTTTGCAGCTGTCTTTATATTGATTTATAAGTGTTATATGAAAGAAATTGGAGTAAAAGAAGCTTTTAATTCTAGCATCCACTTACATGGCAAAACAATGTACTCGGGACTGCCTGCTATTTCCTTAATTTCCTATGCCTCTTGGGAAGACCTTGAATAGCAGTGCTGCCTATTTCCCTGGTTCACACCCTGACTCTTTGAACAGGTCACTTTTGCAGCTCAGTGGCCATTTTCAACCTGTCCAGATGTACAGGCACTACCCTGACATGCTTTGCTCTCTGCTGGCCTCCCAGCATGGGCAGCAGTGCCAGGAGGGGCTCCTTCAGCCAGCTGGCTTGTGGGAACAGTGGTTCTTCCTCTGATCAAGCTGGGTAGAGCCAAGGGTTGGCTGGTGAACCTGACTGGCAATTGTCCATGTTGTTGGGTATCTGAAGTAGCCTACATCAACTATAAGCTGCTCTGTGCTGTTAATTTCTCCACTCACTGTTGCTCCAGATTCTTCATAAAATCATGGAATGGCTTGGGTTGGAAGGAACATTAAAGATCATCTAGTTCCAAGGCCTCCACCATAGTCAGGAATGTCACCCACTAGATCATGTTGCTCCATCCTGAAATTCATTTTATAATGGCATTTTTTAGTATCCTGACTTTTAAAGCAGACTCTGATCAGACTCACATATATCTTTAGTGTTTCATAATCTCAGTTCTGTTGCCTTGACAGCCATTGCTATATCTAACCCTAGTCCAGGCTGGATTTCATCACTGAGTTGTATGAAATGGTTGTGTAAAACACAGGCACATTAGACTCTTCCAAAATCACCCACCACCCAACACTGAAAAGAAAATGCAATTTCAAAATACAGCCTTTGCTAGAGGACTTCCGTGCTAGGGATGACTGAAGGGAAGGGGCAAGTTTGAAAAGGAACAGAGAACAGCATATTTGAAAGGTAGGAAGGGAACGTGGAGGTGCAGGACACTTTTAACAACAGAATAACCCACATAGCTGATCCTGCAGCCAAAAACTCCTGAGGAGCACCTGACTGCTCTAGGGCACTACATGTTCCCAGGGAGAAGTGCAGCTAGAGAAGGGGAGCTCTCATATCAGCAACCATTGCTGTAGCTCAGTGAAGATTTTTAGAAGAATTTCCTCTGTCTTCCCACAGCTGAGCTGCCGCTGCCGGTTATCACACTACTGCAAACACACCCTGTCCTGTTGGCGTCTGATGGCTGTGTGCTATGATATGTGGTCAGACTGCTAAATAGTTCTTCCAAACAAGTGCAGAGCTAGACAAATGTCATTATTGACCATGGACTGGCATAGCAGAGTGATATGAACTACACATCAATTCAAGATAGATGAAGTGTGGCTCTTAGAGCAGATAAATGCATCAATGCCTCCTCAGTGTACAGACATAGTCTGAGAGGAGGAACAATTTCTCAGGTGCATCTGTTTAAAGAGCTTTTCTAAGCAGCACTATTTTGAACAACTCTATAGTAACTACCACATTGCTAGTTATATCTGAATCGGTTTTATAGCAGTTAATTCAGGCTCTTATAGCAGAAGAGCTCAACGAAGGATTTAAAACTTACCCATGAAATCAGAGTACTTGGATGATTAGCAATATTGCTAGCATTTCCCAAAGCCATTAATTTAAAGCTGTTTTGGGTATGTCAGTGTTGTAATACAGTCGCAGAAACAATGACAGAACTTGCATCGGCCATATGCAACTGTCCTGGTCTTGTGCGGATGTGTAGTGGTTAAATCCTACATCTCTGCCTTGCTAGATCACTAACACTGGGATTATATTCCCTTGAGCAACTGTGCAGTTTTACATATGGTTATGCCCCTGCTTAAGACTACAGGATTCTATACAATATTGTTAAATGCCCAGTTTTAAATTACTGGGACAAAACAGGGCTTCCAAAATTCATAAGCTGGTTCTGCCCTGCTCAACAATTGACAACTGGGCACCAATTTAAAACATTTTACCCATTGTACTAGCACTTGACAATATCAGCCCTCAAAAGGCTTCTAGTTCTGTGGGAAATGCAATCCCAAAGACTTCATAATTTTCAGTGCTAAAATAGGGATGTAGCAACTTGCTCCCCTGCCCATGGCCCTCGCCCTTAAGAATACGAAGGTCTTTTACCAAATGTATCTATGAAAATCTATTTTTCTTCCTTTGCTTTCTGAAATTCCCCTTCTTCTGCCTGTATGCCTCTTTGGGCAAGTTGCAAAATGCAGCTGTGGAAAATAGAGTCCTTAGTTCTTCCCAAAGTTTTTTATAAGGTTGTGGTACTACTATAATCTCTATTTCCAGATATCATGGACTCCCTGGGAACTGCAATAGTTTCAAGTCTGTCTCAGTATTTTATTCAGGAAATAGGATAACAGGTGTTCACTGTTCACTCACTTATCAATCTTGGAATCTCTTAGTCACCTCCAGTTCTTGATGCTGACACTCCAAGACACTAACACTACAGAACACAAATTTAGTAGACAATGTACTAAATCCTCCCCACACATCTTGTTTCAGCAATAGCAGTTCTTGCTGTCCCAGTTACGCATATGCTTAAACTTGTTTGTTTACCTAATGTGTCTGCAGCAGTTCCGTCTCCGTCTGATGGTGTTTCCCTAATGC
Source organism: Cnemophilus loriae (assembly GCA_013397755.1). Classification (NCBI taxonomy): domain Eukaryota; kingdom Metazoa; phylum Chordata; class Aves; order Passeriformes; family Corvidae; genus Cnemophilus; species Cnemophilus loriae. The sequence goes on along the minus strand of VZTF01000265.1, from coordinate 57,044 downwards.
TCTCAAGACTATACTTTCATTTCTCTTTAAAGCAAAGTGAAATGCTTCAAAAGCCTTGTAGGTCACTTGAACACCTAGTGCAACTGACTGTATATGGGTGAAGGATACTGGCAAATTACCAGGGTAAAAAATGTAGTTGTGAGTCTATTGGACACAGCCTAAAGCAAGATGCAACTTGGCACTGTTTTTAAAGGAAATATCTCTTTTTCTTGGAGATCATATCTCTTGTGTTTCTACTGTGGAGATAGCTCACATTACTTAGCCAACATTTGCTTTGTTTAGTGGAGTTTATATTCCATTCTCCTGGGATTATGAAGATTTGGACACTTGAACGCTGCTCTGAATAAAACGATATTCACAGAAGTTCTGATGCACAAATGCACACAGTTCATGAGCACTTCACACAGTTATTTACACTGTACATGGATTCAGACAGAAAACAGGTTTTTGAACAGGAATATCCTGAAACAGGATCTATTTTTTTCTTAGAAGAGTGTCAGATAGCCAGCTGCCAGATGGGTGATTTCTTTTAAAGCATGTGTATCAGATGTGGAGAATGCTATTGCAAGAGTCTTGTTATCCTTGCCTAGTCATGGAGATGCAGCTGTAGCAAGTCTTGGCGAGAATGCAAAACTCTGCTGCTTGGAAAGGAAGTGTAAGACTGGAGTCAGTGAATTTGAAGAAGCAGCATAGACCTACAAAACTCCTATAACTGCTGCTGTGGCTTCGCATTGGAAATTACTAATACGGCAGCAGCACAGAGGAGCCCAAGAAGAGGACTAGACCCTACCATCAGGAGGGTCATGGAAGTGGTGAACAGAAGCAACTTCTACTTTATTTCCATCCTTGTGAAAAGTAAAGATCACAGTGAAAACAGGGAATGCTGTACATAGAAATAACGTTTGAAATGATAGCATGTTTTTTAAACAGATCTAAGAGAGGCATGTGGATTCCTTTATTAAAAAGAACCAAATCCAAACCAAATTTAAAAAAAATTGTTTCATTGAAAATATATGAACACCTGCCTGTTACAATGTGTTGGGTTTTTTCCACATTGTGAATCATATACAAGATATTTTATCTCCTTGTTATGTGATTTCCTACTTCAACCTGCTTTTAAAATTAGTCAACATAACAAGCTGCAGGATAAGTACTTGAACACAAGGTTTTATTTTTGCAGCTGAAGATTAATTTATAATAATACATACAGAATCTGCACCAGTTCACACTGTAGGGCCCTGGAAAATAGCATCTTCCAGAAATGCTAGCATAGTGCAGCTCTCAATATCTGGTAAATTTCATTGTGATTTCAAGTGGGAAATTCCCTATGGCTTTCTGAAACACTATATATAATGAATACAACACATTATTTACATAAGAATTTATTCTGCTCTTAGAAGACATGGGTTTCAAAATTAGATTTGCCAATTTAACTTCTTTCCTTCATTGGTAATCAGCGAGTATCACAGCCATTCTCTTCAATTTATTTAGCGCAATGGTGGAAGAGGAAAGTTCTACTATGGAGTAATCTCTGCTCCACAGGATCAGTTAGGGAAATTCATTCAAGAGAAAGAAAGAAATAAAAAGGGATCATGCCATATGCACATAAATTAGAGATAAGACAAATACGACTTGCACTTGAGAATTTGCTAAACAGAATGGATGCAGCCCACTGACCTNTTTTTTTTTGAGGTATAAGCTAGAGTGCATGCCACTGAAAAAACCTTCTTGGTTCTTTGAGTAGAAGTAGCCGAGAATTATACAATACAATTTTATCTACCGCATTATTCATCTTGGGACCCATACAGTTTAGTACCTTCATCAATGACATAATGCATCAAAAGAAACATGGCCAGCAGGCAAAAGGAGGTGATTCTGTCCCTTTACTCTGCTCTGGTAAGACCCTTCCTGGAGGTCTGAATCCAGCTCTGGGACTCCAGAACAGAAAACATGGACCTGTTGGAGCAGGTCTGGTGGAGGGCCACAAAAATGATCAGAGGACTGAAGCACCTTTCCTGTGAGACCAGGCTGAGAGAGATGGAGTTGCTCAGCCTGAAGAAGAAAAGACTCTAGGAACACCTTCTGTGGCCTTCTGGCACTTAGCAGGTTCTTATAAGAAAGACAGGGACAGTTTCTTTTAGTAGAGCCTGTTGTGATAGGGCTAGGGGTAATGGTTTCAAATTACAAGATTCAGACTAAATATATGAAAAAACCTTGTTATGATGAGGGTAATTAAACACTGGACCAGATCGTCCAGTAAGATGGTGGATGCCCCATTTCTGGAAACATTCAAGGTCAGGTTGAACGAGGCTGTGAGCAATCTGACCTAGCTGGAGATGTCCCTGCCCGCTGTGACACTTCCGACCCAACCCATTCTATGATTCTGTGGTTATGAATCTGTTTCTTTGCAGTCAAAGGTGAGATGACAGCTGCTTCAGGTACCAAAATCAACTGACTTATGGTTCCATGGAGCTCACCTGTGGTGCCATATGGAACATTAGCAGAGTCATCTCAATCCAAGTTATGCTGTCAAGGCTACCACTCAGCTTCCAATTACGTAAATAGCCTGCTTACAGAAGTTCCTTTCAATAACTCAGTAATGAACTTCTAAGTTCAGGGCTAAATCCATACCTTTTCTACAAAGCACTTTAACACACATTGTTATTCTACTAGCTTCAGAAGGACCTGAGCAAATGTTTTTATGTCTCCTGAGCTGTGTCCAGCCCTCCTGCTTTGATCACATGAAGTCCAGAGAATGTGGCTCAGGGTTGTTAGCAGTGTGAAACCTCCAAAGGCAGAGTACGGCACAACAATGATAGCAAGTCCAGCTGGTGTCACCTGTTTGTCTGAGGAAGTCTCAGTTGTGAGATGCTGCAATGAGATCTGAGCCACCAGACTGTGTGTCCCTGGAGGGATGGCTCAGCAGAGATAAATCTTTCCTAAGATGGTATGTGGCATGCCTCACTCTTCCTAATATAGGCAGTACAGAAAAAAGATTTAAAATCGTCAGCATTTCTGGTGCACTCATTTGGTCATGCAACACATTTAATTAAAATTCATGTATTAAACTAGAATGCAGGTTTACTGAAATTTTACAGAAAATTGATTTTTTTTTCCCCTAGGTAACAATTAAGAATTAGTGACTGGAGCGTACCTGTTACATGCTTTACGATGTTTTTCTAGTATGTGTCTCTGAACTAATATTGCAGTGGTTTCTTATTACAAATTGATTTGCTCTGTTGCCAAGTATCTTATGAAAGGTACATGAATCAGCTACAGGAGATCAAAAATATATTTTTGAATTTTCAGAACAGGTGTAGGAGTTTAACAGGATAATCTATTGTATAGTAGACATGAGGTTCTTTCTAAAGCAAATACCCTAATATTTTTTATCTATCTAGATGGCACTGTAAGTTTTGTTCAAGTTACATCAAAAATTATGGAGGGAAAAGTGACCCTCCATGGGTATTTGCACTACAAAAATAATCATGATCTTTACAGAATGTAGAGCAAGTTATTAATCTGATTCATCTGATTAATCTGATTCAAATTAATAGAACTGACTATCAGCCGTCCTTCTCTGACTAGATGCAAGTCAGGCAAAAAAATGATGACCTCAGAAATTAAGATGAAGACACTTGCTCATCTTCCACAAAAGAAGTCAAATTGTTCTGTACCATGAGATGTGCATTAGCTAAGCATCACTCAAGTTACCATCACTGCGTGCACACAAGGGACTTACTCATTCCCTGTCTCAGCTATTATTTCTGAGCAAGCTGTTGATTTAATACTACATGAGGAAGGCAAAACTAATATTCAGTAACTGTGATGTAAATTAGCTGAATCTTTCTGAAAGTCTAATGATTGCAGAATCTCTTTTGTTTTATTCGAGCAATTGTCAATAACCTGGCTGCATAACAAAGCTGGGTTTTTAGTCCATTTGTGTGTGTTGGCTGGATAAGGTTGCAGGAACAAGCAGAACTGATCCATTCAAATAATTGTGTCAGGGTACTTCCTTGACAGTGTTTTTCTGAATGTGGATTTTGCACAATAACTTTGTACACTCAATAAAACTGCTACACAAATAGCATGTTACACAAACAGCAGTAATATATGAAGACTCCTTTACTTGTTTACAACACCTTGTTTTCAGATGGGTTTGTCAAGGTTCGGGTGCCTGCTGGCACGCAAACATGCAAAACTACAAAAGGCATTGTGGTCACATCCACAGCAATACTCCATAGGCAGCAATATGACTACACATGTAAAATGTTCCATCTATTTTGTACGAGTGAAAGAGTCATTGAGCACAGAAATGTGCACGGGCTTAGCACTTTCTCAAGATCACATCACTCAGCTGTGTTGTCCTCTGCACCGCTCAGCCAATGGCCTGTGAACTGCTACCCTCCTGAAGCAGGTCAAGATGCACAGCTGCAAATTTTGTTTAGAAAAAAAGCCCAAAACATACATATTCCCATACAGTTAGCTGTTTTCAACTGTCTGCTGATAAACAGTTTGAAGAACTGATCCTCGAATTCTGTCGATAATCAAGATGCTTACAATTAAAATAATGAGATCATTATGTTTGCAATTACAATAAAAAAATCATTATGTTGTTGCAACTAGTGTCCTTCCATTTCCCTTTTTTTGCACTTACTTAACTCTTACTTCTTTCTCTTCTACCAAATGTGATCCAGGATAGTCTATGATGGCTGGGGGATTTACGCAGAAGATGTTTCCTTTTAGCAGCACAAATCAAGGGCAGACATTCCACTCTTTCACTGAAATCACCCTTTACACAGAAATCACTCTGTCAGTCCTGCAATATGTTGTGTTGTTCAGGAAGGTAGGATGTGGGTAGCACATATGCAGGAGAACGAGGACAAACAGCATCTGAGGCATAAAGAGGTAGAGGGACTTGAAGCAGAAGGAATACAAGAATTTGCATGGTTTAGAATAAATTAAGATCTTACACATATCTTATCTTGCCTTGGAATTTGCACAGTTCAGGCATACAGCAGTTTGATGGGTCGGGTTCTTTGTGCAGATGTGTCCCCCGTCAGGAATGGAGTGCTATAGCAGAGACATCTTTGATGTAGAGCAGGAAGGTACCATGTGGGCCCCAAGAGGCATCAATGCTGATATGGGCTATTCCTCTGGATAAAGAAGGGATAAATCACACATAGAAGTGAAAACATGTGTCAGTCTGAGACAGCTTGTCTGGTCACTGGGATGTGCTAACATCAATGGGAGAAGTTTCTCAGATGTTCCAACTGTGAAGCAGAAGGTCATATTTTGCTCTGAGGGCAACTTCAAAATGAACAAAAATGCTGGGTTTTTTTTTGTTCTTTCAGTAAAAGAAATGGGTTTAAACAGAAAAAAAGATGAGTTTTCCACTGGAGAAATGACAGTGACAGTCAAGTGAAGCTTAGAAAGACAAAGAATTCTCTTGGACAACTGCATTTCTCCGGGTTTACGAAATAAGACTCTGTACGTTGCCCTGAAAGCAGGAGCACAGGCTGCTCTATTCAAACAAAGTGGGGCAGGTACTGGTAGACAGAGGGGAAGTATTCTTGTGAAATAAACTCCACAGCTAGGAACTCAGCACTAGATCTTTCTGCAACTGATTTTAGATTTAGCTTCAAAGTGTAAAAATATTGTTTTAATATTGTCCAACAGATATTTGCATCGTTTAAGTAAAACAAACAGACAATTTTTTTTTCAGTACCACACTGTTCTGACTCCTAGCAACCTCTAAGACAGTATTAATCAAGCTGTGATCTGTGGACTGGCACAGCCCACAAATCATCACAAAATTTTCCTTTTTCTTAAATGAAAAGCAAAAAACTGACGCTACATACACATATTCCCATGCAGCAGGTATGTGGCCATGCCTACCACAGGCATAGTCAATGTTCAGCTCTCTCCCAGAATCTGAGGAATTCATTGGTGTTCACTCACCACTAAATATTCAAAAGCAGTCTCCAATTTTCCAACAGAAACTAGAATTGATGGACAAAGGTATTTTCAAAGTTAATAATCTACCAAGAAAAAATATTGAAGATAACTAGAAGCCCACTTACCTCACCTGAAAGACAACCTGAAAGAGACCTATAAGCAACATAACAATCCTATTGGCTTGAACTTTTGACTGTAACACAGCTTAGTACCACCGTTGTAGGAAAGTAATATTACAGATTATTTCCGTACAGATCCTTCTGTTCTGGTCACTTTCACAGCATCTGAGAAGCTGCAGACACATTACATTACACTCACATTTGTTCTCTCACTCTCCCCCCAGATCACCTAGCCTTTGTTGCAAACCACAGAAGAACAGATAGCATTTTACTCAAAATAAATACAAGCAAATATTCAAATCTTTTTGTAACCAAATAACGAAGATAATAAACCAATCATGTTTCTTATTTACATTACATGCTTCTTGTATTTTTTCATTCGCAAGTATAAATCTAAAATAATTTTAAGTAACTTTAATTTTAAAAAATCTATTTGGTGTCTTTATCTTAGGTTTCAGCGAAAATATGATTGTGAGTCTGTTTATTTTAGATATTTATTGATATATATAAAAATTAGGATATCTATTTAAATAAGGATAAAAACCTTCTCAAATGCATTTCCTGATTTCACAACAGTAGATAAAGTGTTTCATATTAAAGATTTAACTTCCATCTGAAAGTCACCATTTTGGTGGGGCGGATCTCTTTATTCTCTTTTGCTGGTGAAATTTCATTTCTTAAAATAACAGCCTTCTTTTTGAGGTGACTGTGTTATTATTACCCTGGTAATCTCACTTTGAGATTTCACACTATTTGTTTGAATGCTAATTCCAATCCGCCTTTTGATGTTCTGCTTTTCCACTATTCAAACAAGCTTTTGATTGCCCCATCTCAACACTGAGGAGACTAATGCCGAAGAGAAAACCAGCTGATATCCTGCAATGTCATGCAGCAAACCACAGCAGCTGCTACTGAGGAGGTTAGGATGTGGTCATAACACCTCATTGTTAAAATCTTCTAGCCATTATCTACATGTTATTTGTAATCTGTACTTTGTGTCAAAACAAAGTTTTTTAGAAAGGGAAGCTGTAAATCTTTTCAGATCTCAGGCCCCTGTGCACAAATATTGTTTGGAAATGGAAGATAATGCCTTTTTGCTTTCCTATTTGCAGCTGCTGGTTGCTGTCTTTATAATGAAAAATGTTCTTCTCCAAGCATGATTATTTTTTTCTATTTTAACAGCTGATTATATGTTTCATAGCTGTGTCTTTGATTTCATGGATTCTTTGTGATTTGGCTTAATAGGAGGTACTGTAGTTTCACAATGAACTTTCAACAAACTTTTAAGAATGCTGCTCGAAAATGTATTTTCTATTTTGCTTCTTGTCTATTGTCAAAAACTTTGTTGATAGCAACATATGCTCAGGAGCTCCTTTGTAGTTTTTAAGGAAATTTTGTTCTCTTTATAGAAGTGCTGCTTACTGGGAACATGATATGCTTACTCTTGACTCCTTAAACCATAGAAAAGAAAGAGGAAGAAAGTAATCTAGCGCAGATTTAAGCAGCATCAGCTTCCTTGTGCTGTGCTTTTGTCCCAGTTAGGATTCAGTCTCAGTGGGAGCTTATATACAAAGCAATGATGCAGTTTACACAAAAATCTTCCATACCAGTGTTGCTGTGAGGGGTGAACAGCTCTCTTCACCCTTTCCTGTCTGATTGTAACTCCCTCTGCCATTAGAAACTCCTTCGCAGACTTTCAACAGCAAGTGAAAAGTCACTCACAATAAAAACAAGGACTAAATTAATCTGCTTTGCCCACTTCTTGATTACTTTCCTTTGCCAAAGGAGTATTATGGTGAGAACTCATTTTAGGTTGCACTATGCACAGATGCTTGCCATGTACCTGTGAGCAGTGATGCCACAGAGCAGGATGGGCTGGCATGGGCACAGCTGCTCATCACAACAGCAAGTCCTCACATTCTGTGCTGGAAGACATCATGGACATGTAGCAGCAATCAGTTTGTAGCAGCCATTTATGACACACCAGCACGTTATTTGGCGTATCCTTGTTTAAGTCAACCTTCCTGAAAAAGAAGAATTGTTAGGCATCAGAACAGAGAGAAGAACCTATTACAGAGCACTTGGTAATGAGCTTGGTTGTAACGTAAGCTGTTTATGGGGTTAGAATTTGCTTGACTCTTTTACCTTATATAAGATGTTAAAATAATTTTCTTCCCCTTTTTGAAGACTCATTAAGATACTACTTCTAGTCCGTAATATAGGGCTTGAATCTGCAAGTGTTCCTTGCCATAGAAGTCCATTCCAGGTGCAGGGCATCTCACTTCTATCAGTGCTTATGTGCAGCGCTGGCCCACAAAGCTAACTAGCACAGCATGTAACAAAAGTTAAGCAAAGTCAGTCAATCAGGAGCCAAAGATCTATTTCGCTTTTAGCATATCTGCTGAGACAATTCCACATCAATCCTTACACAGATTTGTAGCGTACCTCAACCGTAATCAGCAAAGGAATATGAATAAAAAAAAAAAAGAAAAAGCCAACAGAAACAAGAGAAAGAAAAATAAACCAGGATATCCACAGAAAAATAGAGGATGTCTATATCCCTTACATATAGAACCCAAGGAAGCGGAATTTTACCACTTCCTTTCAATTATAGACCTTAAATGTAGAACTTATTTTTGTGAATTTATCATTCACAGTTGCTATGGAAAATCTTTGATGCTCATCCAGGGTAAGGAGCAGATGAAAATGAGAGTGTCACAACTCAAGTAATTTGATTGGAAGTTCACTGGGCCAGTGCTTTTCTTCCCTGTCTACCTGAAGACTCGGTAATGCTTATGAGCACTGTGCAAATATTAACAAATCAGCTGAGAATTTCTGAGCTGGCTGGAAAATGATGAACAATGCAAATAAGCAGCAGGGGAGGTGGAAAATGCATGCAAATCAACCTATACTTTCTGGGCTATAGGTCCCAAGCCTCATTACCTTTGAAACTTCTGCTTGCACGTAAGCAGCACTTCAGCTTCTTTCTCAAGTATGGAAGCACGGTCTGCCACCCACAATTTAATGAGCCTCAAGGAGATCAAAAGAAGCCAGTGAGAGAGATTTCAATTGTCATCTTAAAATAATTTATTTCTGTATTTGTTTATTTATGATGCTTTGTCTTATAATTATTTTTCTTCCTGTTTTATACATATATCTTTGATGGATGTCTAGGAAGGAAGAGCACTGCTGTGTATTTGAGGGATGAGGAAAAGCACTAATGCGCCTTTTATGATCAAAGTAGAAGGTACTGCTTATGATATACTGCTTTTCATCTTCAACACACTCTGCAAACATGCATGTGTTAAACCTTAAAACATGAGGTACATGAGATAAAGTTGTTTTCATTTTCTACGTGGAAGAACTGTGAAAGAAAGAATTTTACTGCTCTGTGTGTGAGAAGACTACATTGAAGTTCAAAATTAATATGCCTGAGTGGGGATAAGAAGCACAGCCAAACTAAATGATCAGAGCAATGAGAGGCTTACTCTTACTACTCCCTGTCAGAGAAAACTGTAATTATAAAATGTGGGATTCTAGAGGGAGATTTTCTTCCTAAGAGGAAGAAGGGTTGAACCAAATATATATTGGAATATATATTTTTTAAAAAATTACTTATGGCAAAAGAAAAACTCAGAAAATAATCCCGACATGTGAAAAAGAACAAAGATGAGCGGATAATCTCAGCACAACTTCCCTGCATGCATTATGAAGCAGTCATTACCAATAGACACACACTTCTGCGGAGCTTTTGTTCCTTCAGTAGAAGGAACGGCTATTCACCTTTCACTTTGTTATTTCCTTTTCCAGCACACACTTTCATCCTGCCTTTGGCACCAAATATTTGATTGAAGAAACACAAATATCTTCAGAGCTTTTCCCAGGAGATCCTCAGCACTGCCAGTTTAAGGAAGCTCTGCCTTACAGAGCTCTGCCCAGGGCCATGTGTCAGAACCCACCATCAGCAGCTCCAGCAGAGATCCCTGTTACTGAGACACTTGGCAGATGCTAAAGGCAGAGGTAGTTACATACTGTGTGTTGATTAATCCTGCTTTCTGGTTGCTCACAATTCCATCCTGACTCCACATCTTTCCTTTCTGAAGAAAGACCAGACAATCACTGAGGTAGGGAAGCAAGAGAATTGGCTTTAGGACATTGCTGGAAGAGCTCTGATACACCTCTCATAATCAGTTAGGCCACTGAACTCAAAATCTGCTTTCTTTCTGTGTCCTCCTACACTGCTTAAGGAAATCACAACTCAGTCTGAGAGAGAAATCACATTTACAAAAATGTTGCTCCCCCTCACGTTTGCTCTAAAATTTATGGGATGGTTGGGCAAAGCTGTTTTTGCAGCTTCATTGGCAGCCTTAGTTTTAACACTTCTGTATGTGTTGTATGTGCACATACAAAGGTATTCTAAAAGAAAATACAGTTGGGTCAGTTTTTCCTCTGACTAAACGAGACGTTGATGAGAATTCCACTGAGTGCAACCTCTCAGTACAGACAGCAGGAAAACCAGATAAAACACCATCATTATTTTAATCCTGAGACTAAAGTAGCTCCTCTCAAATGTAAACACGTAGAATTTAACAGCTTATACAGATCAAGATTATTTCACCCGTGCTGTACATAAAATAAGATATATCCATTAAAATTCGAAAGCTGAAGGTTTATGTGTTCCACTTGGAAGCCAGAGGTATTTCCCAAAACAAATACAAATCTTGCTAAAAGCTAAAATGACCTCACACTTTGGTCATTGCGAAAAGGCATAGTAATAAAGCAGTGTATGTATGAAATATGCACAGTGTTTTCCCTTTGATGTACGTCTTGGGACCAGTACTGACAATCCCTGGCATTTAGTGACACCTAGTGGTATTTTCTTGGCTGGGAGAAACCCTTTCAGCCTTGGTTTGTTAAATGTTACACACCTGCGTTAGAAGAATAGCTTCTCTGAATGCCCAGTGGCAGATTTCCTCCCTACTTTCCTTTTGCTTTCTGAATCTCTCAGGAAGATGAGTCCACAAGGACTTCCAAGAGAGAACTACACCTTTTATAGATCAAAGAACAGCTTCCTAAAATGTGGGAATGGGAGAAAAACATGTTCCATACATTGATTAAACCCCACTAGATGTCTGGAAGAGGGCTTCAGCACCCTCGGAAATCACTGTGCGGAGAAACAGCACATTCCTTTGAAGTCTGCTCTGGGACTCAAATGGTGCTGGACTTGGGGACTAAAACTGCGGTCAGTCTTCAGGAAATTGCAACAGGCTGCTTTGTAAGATTGCAGTGCTGTTCTCAGGAAGTTTTTAAATGCTCTGCTGGTGTTTTTCACTTGTGCTCGTCTTTCCTATGATCTTTGCCTCACATAATGTCCTGTTCCTGGCATCCAGTGAGCGTTTATATCCTGGTGAAAATGCGTCTTCCTCGCCTGCATGAAGCTCCTCTTCCGGCAGGCGTCGCTGGGAGGTAACGAACGCAGACCACAAGGCCCTCACTGAGGTGCGGGCAGCTGGATGGACGCAGGGCACCCCTACCCTGGCTGGGCCCAGAGTCCGCGGCTCAGTGCCCTCGGAGCAAGGAATGCTGGCACACACTCCACAGCCTGACAGAAAGGTGTGTTTGAAGATGCAGCCGTAGGCCTTTTCCAGTGCCTGGTGGGGGGAGGCTTGTTGGGTCTGCCACGTCTGGGCCCTGCCCTTGGCCTCCAGCGGCTCCGTGAGCATCATGGGTGGAGGGGGCTGCTCAAAATACACCATTGCTTTTGGCTGTGAAACACCTGGAGCTGTACACAGGATGAATCCTTGCAGGCTTCAGTAGCAAAGCCTACTTTTTCTTCTTTCAGAAGTCTTGGGCTTCTGCTGTGTCATGAAATCCTTAATTTGACAGCTGTGGGACTGATTTTCCAAAGCAGTAAGACACTCAAGGCTGTGACTGTATAGCTGTCTGCCTAAGGACTGTGTGCCTGGCTTCAGGAAGCCAGATTTGAAAATGTCAGCATAATTTCATGTTTTGTTGCAGACAAATCGAAAAATTCCACTGTCTGCAGAATTCCAGCTCAGGTTTGATAGCTTTATTAATCTTCGTTGTGGTTTTATGTGTTTGTTGTTGAAGCAATTCAGTATCTATGTATCTGGGAAATTCAGTCATAATAGCCTTTACGAGCAATTCCGTTATGTAAATTATTACATTATTGTTATACAACATAAACCACAAGTAGACTAAGATATAGAGATGGACGAGGAATTTTTGACAACACTCTTTCTCTGAAAAATGTTAGTACATAAGAACATTTTGTAGAAGTGTACCAGCTTTGCCTAACCCTCCTTGAAAGGGGAGTGAAGGAGGACAGGAGCACAAAAACTAACAGTATCCAAAAGCTGAAGAGGAAGGCACCCTGCTGGCTCTGTATGATCTGCCCTCTACTTCAACTCTTAGCTGTCCCTTTTCAGAGTGCCAGGACTGTCAAGCTCCTCTGAGCTGGAGTGTTCTTTCATTTTAAGTTTTTCATAAGAACTTTCAAATATTCTTTTTTTTTTAATTGGTTGTTAAAAAACAGAGAACATTTTTGTGAGTATAAATAATATCATATTCATATCTACTTAGAGAATAAATATGGTTTTATCTAAGGAAAGATGTAGTAGAAAAGTGTAGGAGTTTGGTTTTTTCTACTTCAAAAAATTATTTTCTTGTAGATGTTATGGGAAGAGAAGCTAAATGAAATATTTTTCCATCAAAAAAGGAACTACTGTCAAGAAGCTCTTCAAACTGTAGTACGTGGACACAGGGTTACACAAACTAGACTGCTGCTGATAAAAAATTTCAGATCGGCACAAAGTGTTTAAACTATGACATGACCATTCAAAACACTGCTGTTTCCTATAACTGGCACTGTGAATTATAGCCTGCTACATGCAAAGGTAGTCAAGTGCCTTTATTTACCAGCAGCAACTGGAATCCCACAGCTTCGTTGTGCAGTGGTCCCTGAAAAGCCGTTCTCAAACAAAAAATTTCTGGCCCTTGTAAGTAATTTAGAAATGTCTCACTATATTTTTCCCTTTTGAAATGGGTTAATAACAATCAGGAAAATGTTGTTGATTTAATCTGTACATTTGAACCTACAGTAAATATCAAATCTTCCGCCTTATACCTCTACTTACACAAAGACAACAATGGCTCCATCAAACTCCATAGAGCCTCTAAAAAGATATTTCAACAAGAGTATCAGAATCTCCTTCAACTTCAACATTTGCTCTTTAAAGCATGGAAGGTGATGTGAGAGAAAATATTTCTAAGTCTTTCAATCTCTGAAGATAAACTTCCTTGAGATGAACAGACTAACTAGTACAGGATGCATATTAATTGCTTCTGGCCTGCACTATAATTTTCACTTTTAAAATTACTCAAATTGAAAAAAGCCTCCCCTTTAAATAAGTTGTAAGAAAGTAATGTAAAGAAATGTGACCTTTCCTGGATTTTTTCCCTCTTTTAACTGCTTCTTTTTTTTTTGTGATAAGCTTATCCAGTACCATAAATGAGATCTTGATATACAAAGATGTACAAAGCCTACTCAACACTACTCAGAAACTTATCAGAGTTTCAGATCTGAGATGTGTATGGTTTTTTTTTTTTTACTATTCATGATTCAGAAACTCAGTTAAGCAAAAAGGCATTGCTGGATTTGTGTCACCATGAGGCAAGTTTAAGCAGCCTTCATAGAACTCAGGTTTTGTATGGAAAAAAATAGTTAAGGGGAAGGTAGAGGGACAAAATCTACTTTCCACCCAAAGCAGCATCACTAGAGAAGGGCTGATAACCATACAAGAATTTGAACTTTGGCAACAACCGCCCCAGCTCCATGACTAACTGGTATGCAGTACCTGGACCACAGCTTCTTAGACCAAGCTGACAACAGTCCCTTCCATTCACTGTGTCTTACTTGGGCCTTAAACAGAAACAGAGTAGGTTTACATTGGATACTAAGAAGAAACTCTTCACTGTGAGAGTGATGAGACACTAGAATAGGTTGCCCAGAGAATTTGTGGATGCTCCATCCCTGGAAGCATTCAAGGCTAGGTTGGATGGGGCTTTCAGCAACCTGGACTGGTGGAAGGTGGCCCTGCCCATCGTAGGGGGGTTGGAACTAGGTGGTCTTTAAAGTCCATTCCAACCCAAAGCATTCTATGATTCTATGACTGTATGAGTCTGATCCTGTGATCATGGCCCTTGCTTAAGTCATGCTTAGTGTTAATACTGATGATTTCCTAGTCAGTGAAAAATTCTAGATACTTCAGTAACCACAGACTGGAGGGGACTGAGGAAAGCAGTGGCAGAGGGCCATCAAGGGCTGTTACATCAAGGGCTGGTGATGTCACTTGTAATGCAGCATAATAAAATTAAGGAAATCCAAACTTTCTTTATTGAGCTGTGTGATAGAATGGTTGCATGAAAGGATGCTTCAAATTCTTTTTATCGTCTAGAGAGTCTGTTGTGTTTAAAGAGAATATCACTGACCTCTGAACCTTTATTAAACATGGAACAAGGGTCATTGCCACAATGACTCCAAAGACAAGAGATTAGACTTAAAGGCGTCTTGCAAAATTGTATTCCTCTGTAATGAAAAGAACTTCCTTTTCTTCTAGAAAGGAAGAGCAAAAGGTAATTTGTAGGTATTCCTTTGTAATTCTGCCTCCAAATTATTCCGAAATATAAAACAAAATAGACCTTCAAATACTTTCTCACAAATAGCTCTCAGAGATGCACAGTTATGAAAAAAAGCTTTCCCTAAAGAGTAGTACCGATCAAAACCAATAAATTTTAAGTTAGAGCCTGACCAGTTTACAAACATGCTGATTGCAAATGCCTTCAACAGTACTGGAACTGGCAACTCAGAAGCTCCCTTCCTTAATTTAAGAACCTGAGGCAAAAGGGATAAATGAAATAAAATTGTTCTCTGTTTATTGCAATATTGCTTCTTCCTGTATGACAGAGTTCTTTCACTTTGTTTCACTGCTAAAAAACTGAATTTACAGCTAAGAATGGAATTCGTTCTCCTGTTTCTTTTACTACCAAAGTGATGCTCACAGTAAGCTGGGTCAAATAAAGCAGCTTTTCTCTTCTGCATAGCTTCTGCAAAACAAGGTCTTGTCAAAACAAGCCATCTCTATCTTTCCTCCATTCAGAGTCTATGTGTCTCCTTCCCACGGCAGAGCAAGCTCCTGTGGTAGGTGGGGCATGACTCCACAAGGTTGTTTACATGACACAACACTTACAGACTGCCAGAAGCTGCATTTCCCAGATGTCAGGAGCACTCCCCTGTTCACCAAGGCCCTGCTTTGATGAAAGACGGGGTGATATATAAAGAGACCAGAGAGCATTCACATTCCTCTTATAACCCCAAAGCCAAAGCAAACCTCTCAAATAAATGTATCTCAAGTATGAATGGCCCTTGCCCTGAATCACTGCGAAGTGTATGACCCCCAAGTGGCAGCATTTGCTTTGCCTGTATATGCACATGCCTGTGTGTACAGCCGTACGTGATAGAGAATAGGATCCTTTAGTTACTTGCATTGTTTTACTGTGAAAAGGTATCTCTTTTCTGTGCTTATGCTTTATGTTTTATATCAATTTACCTCTAAGCCTTCAGTAAGAATGGAAAGATCAAGCAAGACACCCACAGGCAGCCCAGCTCACTGCTCATTCTTGCTCTTGCTTTGCCAATAGCCCAGGTCTGGGAGTTCAAAACTGCAATTAAGTGTGTTCTCTTGACTGCAGTTCCACACCATCGTGCAGCAATCCTTTCTGTAACCCGGAAGGCCTGTCCTTTACATACTTCTCAGATCCTCCTCAGCTGAGTGCTGAAGTCTACATATTGATCAGCTACTGTTTCATTGACAAGGGCCAGTGCCTGAGAAGGAAACTGAGCTCCAAACCATTGATCTCTATTCATTATATAAATGAGGGAAAGGCCACAAAGATTAGATACAAACTTCCCAGGTTTCAGGGTTGCTTATACCCTCGTCAGCTCAGTTTTACTCTTTGGCATGTCATTTCTCTCTAAATCTGATTCCAGTTTTCCTGTCATGCTCCCTCCACAACCTTTCCCTGTCTTCACGACAGAAGGGAACTTACATCATGGTAATTATGCAGACTTTCACTTTCATGCAGCCACTTTCACCATGTCCCCTATCACATTGTTTTAAGGCTCATGCCGAGACCTCATTAAATAAATCTGTCACCATTTGACAGATCTAAGTTAATTTTTTTCCTCAGAAAACAGAAGAAAATGTTTTAATTAAACATTCTTAGCTGGAGAGAGCTAAGAAAGTTTTGCAGTCTTCAAAACAGGAGAGAGAAATTTGCAAAGGTCATTTTAGCATTACTGCATCATAAGGAATTATCAGTAGCTTTGCTTGAATTGTTTCTTTTTTTGTCAAAGACATCCCTTAGGATCTTTATGTTTATTATTTTTTTAATGATAGCTCATTTTATTCATATAAATGCAGGCCATGCCTGCACCTTTTTTTAGTGTTCTTCCTGCAACTGCACCACAGCGATGCATCATGCTGCTGCATGGTGTCAGCCTGCAGATGCTTATGCTGCAGAACGCCCATGCCAGCCCTCCCTCCTCTCTGAGTCCTTGTGGCACACTTGCAAACTTAGACCTCTCAGTGCCATTACACTAGTCAGCATCTGATTCAGCCTCTGTGACAGAAGTCCTAAAATGGTTAAAATTAAAAACACCTGCCAGTTCGGACCCAGGCTGTCACACTCCATAGCTAACCCCTGAAACACACTTCAACAACTCAGGAATGAGAGCATGACCATTTGTGGTCAGCAGGAGGGCTTCACCTTGACAGCACTCTTGGCCAAAGAGACATAAAATAGGGACAACAGAAGCAACAGACTAAGCAGGTGTTTCTCTCTTCATTAGCAGCAAAATCTCAGAGAATCAAACTGTACAGAGAAAGACTAATGAGATAACAGAGAAAATGGAACCATTTTTGTGTAATAATAGACTGGAAAAGAATAACGTGTTTAAATCTAGCAAAACGCAGGTTGATAATCACTACAGGAGATGGAAGAAAATATTTTAGAGTAAAGAAGGAACTCTCTACAGGGATTGCTAAATTCAGGAGCAGTCTCTTGCATGACATATGAGGTTAAAAAAAAATTCTACCGTTAAGATGGAACAAGTTCAGTTCACAAAAGAAATTGTGAGAAGAATGCTAGCAGAGAAGAGACGTCAGGCAGCCATGACACTCCTGGTATTTCCGTGTTCTTAGCAGCAAGCCTAACCTGGAGGCTAAGAGTGAATGGAAACATTCACACTGTACTATGTAAAAGCCAAGAAATCTACAAGCTAATAGAATTTATGGACAGACAAGACATAATTAAAAGAAGCCGTAATCACAGTTGTGTGAGTAATCCACAGGCAGGCAAATAAAAATTAGAAGCTGCAAAGATGTTTAGCTCAGATCTGTATTCTTATGCAGGCAAACCGTAAATCAGAATTTCTCAGCTGTCAAAAGTACGCCTTAACTACTAGGATGGTTACATGTTTTGGGTAGGAGCACTCTCTGGAGACTCTTGCTGTAATGTGATGCTTCAGGTTAATAGTTAAAAAGCTTAAATGAGATGTGGCTCACTAGATACAAATCTTCATTCAGGAGATTTTTGTGCATCAATTGTTGTTGATATAAAGCAAGAATAATCTTAATGGTGGGTTCAAAACAGGCCATGCCAGGATGTCCTAAATAACAGTGGTTAGTCTCATAAGCTAGGCTCTCTTGTAGTCAAACTAAGTTTAAGGAATCCCACCTTCTGTGGAATTGTTGGAATCACTGAGCTCTGGAAGATAACGGGCGCTAATGAGAATCACGACACTGTTATCCCCATTCAGCAAATCTAGCCCCTCCCTGGCTTTCTATTCTACTCATGAACAGCAGATAGCTATTTGTGAATTATTTTAAGATTACTGAAATTTTTGATAGATAATTGAATGATCCCCCCAAAAAAAAATCATCCCCCAAGTTATCTATTGCATAGTAATAGCTGAAGGAAAAATAAAATGGCCAAGAGTAGTAAAGCCAAAGTGGGTATACATGCAGGCTCATAACTCAGTTAACCATAGTTACTATTTTTAAATCACTTTTTTCTAAGCCAGGAAATATGCTTGAAAACATTTGAATTAAGAAAAGCTAATGACTTGGCATAGCAGTTATGCTGGATAAAATTCTGGCACAAAAATTATCATGGAGAAATCCTAAAACTAACAGTGCAAATACATTCACTGTTACTAAAGTAGAAATCGTAGAATAAAATACCGTGAACACAGAACACTATCCTGAAAAGGTTCACCTTTTGCCTTGTGCTAGGTGAGCTTCTTCATAGTGCTTTCCTGGACTTTCTCCAAACATGCCTTCTACAATAGCTGGGTTTCACTGGCAAGCATTTCTTTGTCCAGGAGCAATCCCAGCTGGGAAAATAAAAAAAAAGGTATCTAAGATATTTGTATCTCCTTGCCTCAGAGATTAAAATGCAGGCATTAAAAAGAAAGGCCAAAGAAAAACACGTAAAAACAAACAATCCAACCTTCCTGTAGACTTCAAAAATACAAAGATTACTCTCAAAACTGTGTACAGGAAGAGCACAGATAATCTTTTGTTAAATTCTCTTTGGTTCCACATCACGTTTCTCAAAATAACTCCCTGTAGCAGTTGCAAGCCCACTAGGTAAACCAAACAGGACGGTAGGGAAGAAGGCTTATATTCTTTGTCAACCACTTGTGTATTAAAAGCACTAATAAGCATTTAATAAAGTCTTAAATGTGATGGAGAAAGTTAAGGATGATCCTTGATTCTCCTCTTGGCTCCACAGGAAGAGATAATGAATGTAAATGGAAGCAGATTCTTATACTCTATTTTCAGAGCAGTCAGAGACTACTAAAACTGGTAAGTAAGATGTGCTCCAATGTGATCTAGCAGAAGTAAAGATCTTGTTTCCAAGTCAAATCACAATATTTAAGAGTCCGGTTCTAAATCACAATACTTAAGACTCTGGTTCTACACACAGCTCAGCCACCATGTAAATGCACTCTGTTTTCAAACCACCGGTCTGAGCTACCACAGTGATAATTTTCTCCCATCATCCCGTAAACAAGCCTGCAGCACTAACTGTGATGCTGTAGTAAAGAGAAGTTGCCAGTCTCATCTGATCATACCACCTCGACTCTCATAAATGTTCTAGCTGACACACTGGGCAAAACTCTGCATCATATCACTGTCAATGACATGGCACTGGTGAGACCCCAGATGTAGTCTAGTATAAGCAGAATTTAGTCTACATTTGTCTTAATTTTTTTCGTTTCCTCAAAGGAATCTTCACCCCAATACGTAGATCTCTGGGATTTTTTTGCGTTCTGAATTGAGTGTCTAGTCTATTCAGGGACATTTATTCTTTATCTATAATTGGAAGTTTTTAAATCTCCAGGGCAGATCTCTCATTGAAAGGTTTTGGTGGCCTCTGCCTAGCTAATGTGTTAGGGTAAAAAATGTGATTTTTATTAAGATAATATAGAATTGTTTGAAAGAGAAGCTGTTTTACTCGAACTCAGTAAGGATGAAAGTGTTCATGGTGCAGACTCCCTAACACAACAAATTTCCCCCAGGGAGTATAGCTGAGGGCTGAATGGGAATTTTTCTTTCCTCAAAGATGATATGAGGTTTGCTCTTTGAATTCAGATATTCATGCATATCTCTGGAAAACAAAGCCAATCTGTAAAAATCTGACAGATCTTTTACAGACCTGGAGGTCTGCTTATTGGAAGAAAAGTTATATGAGAAATAACTTGTGAAAAATAGTGTGACCCTAATTTAGATCCATAAAGGAAAGATATCAGCATGTGCTACTAAGTGGCAAAAACTGAATTTGAAATTGCTAGAGTATTGAATTTGCTACAACAATCCTGAAAGATACCACCTCTAGTCAATTGGAACTGCTTATCAGAGAAACAGCAAGCTAGTAAAAACACATATTGATTCAACCTGGAGACAACGAAGACCTCACCAGTTTGCACTTCATACAAGGTAAGAAAACTTCAAACAGAAATGCAACATGCCTTTCCTGATGCAGTATCTCTGCAGTCTGCATTCTGCTTCAGCTCCCCACCAGGACCTGAGTGCACTTTAACAAGGCTGCTAGTTACACAGAACCCAAATTGTCTAGGCACATGTTTAAAACTCCGAACAAACAAGATTTCAGACTCTTTCTGATTCATTAGCATTCATGCGCACAAGGCTGATCAGCAAAAAATGTACTCAGACATTCACGGCTTGACCTGTTCTCCCGTGATGTGCTACAAGAGCTGTAGCTCCACAGGAGCAGAGCAGGATGAGGTGGCCGCTGGCATTTTCCTGACTGAGCCCACCTGTCTTCAGAGATTGTTTTCTTTTTGAAGAGCAAGAGTTAACAGATAATGTTGGGGAAGAGAACAGAGAAGGATGCTGTGGAGTTTATATTAATTTACATCACCTAATCCAGTCTAAATGGAAAGGTTCATTTATTTCAGGACTGCATTCTGGGGAGACCAGGAGCCTGCCGTGTCTTTTACTGCAGAGCTTATATAAGGAAATGACAGGGGAAAGTGCTCATGGAAAACCTGATCTAGAATAATGCATAAACTTAGGTCTGAAAAAACATTTAGGTCACAAATGAAGCAAAGCTGGAAGTATCCTACAGTCATTCTGTACCTTAAAGGATATCACAGAAGATGGCATAATTTATCCTCATCTGAATTAACAGGAAAACTTTAGGCATTTACAATTCTGACAGGAGTTCATAGTGGTGAAAAAGCTGAAATATTAAACATTTGGAAAAGTGGTTCTATGCAAAATTTACTTCAAATATAATAGTTCCTCTTTTGCTATACATTAAAAGGTTACTATAGTAACTGGATAGCTAAGCTATAGTTAAAAATTTGGTCTCATTCAAATGTGAAATTCCAGTTTTCAAGATTATATCTCCTCTGCTATTTGGACTGGTAATGTATTTTCTGTGCTTGCCAGAATTAACTTCTTTTCTTCAAATGACAGTGGCATTTATAAAGAGACCTAGAGCTCCAGCAAAGATGATATGGACTTGCTTTATTGGGTTTATTTCTCTCCAGTATGCTCTGTCCTAATTCTGTGCACACTAAATCCAGTCTTGCTCTTGCATTTAGTTACTTATATGGTTTTCATTTAGGATAGGTTGTTTTGAATGTGATTATGCTGAGCACATCAAACCAATACGTATGGCTCTTGAAGTTTTCTCCATCTCATGACTTCTACACTAATCTGAGTCTCTAGCTCTTCAACCCCACTGACAAAGTCTGTCACATGTGACTTGCGTTTTTACTTTATGAGTTTTTCCTTATGATCATCAGTTGACCCTACCCTCTTGGCTGTTCCTTATTGGAAGCATTGTGAAGGCCAATTTTTGGATCTCTCAGATAATAGGGGTTGTGATCCTGCATGCACACATTCTATGCACTACCCCTCCACATTTTGGAGCTTACTCCCAAGGCCAATTAATTCGTCACTAGGAAACCCCCTGTAGCACTCAGAATTCCTTGATCACTTGCCTTTCATGACTGTGCCCTTCATAAAATCTGATAAGACATGGTTGTTGCATTAGTCACCGACTCCTACTGTAGACCATGATGAGGAGCATGCCTCTCTCTTTAGGAAAGTGATTAATTTTAAACAGATATTTTTTCCTATTCAATACTCAACCTGAAATATACCATGGTTGCCAAGAAAAGGTAATAATTTGCCTATCTCCAGGTAGGTCTGGATCCAATCTCTGATAGCAGCTGTCTAAGCCCAGAAGGGAAATTTCCCACAGTAGCAAAATTTTCTGAAAATTTCCATTTACTGATGTAACAGTGACAGCTATTATGGCTTTGCTGGCTTCTGTGTTCAGAATGCTCTCTGAATCAATGGTGTGGAGCAAACTTCTGATTTATAGCTATGGTGATTTTTGTCTACATTAGGGCCCCAGTGTAGGTACCAACAATGTAGATACAGCATCTTTGCGGTAGTGAAATTACACTGAAAGATGAAAGAAGTCAGAATGTGAAGACAAGTCAGGGTCTTCTGCTGCTATCATTTCTACAGTATCCCAGAATTCATATTAGACTCAGTCAAACACTTTGACTTCCTTTTTACTGATATGAATATCTCTAATTTGCAGTGACAGGGTTTTCAAAGGAGTTTGCAGTACCTATAATCTTAATTCAGTTTGCACTGCTGCTACTGCAGACACCGTCAAGAATCTCACTGTGAGCGCTTACAAAAACCAGGGTGGAGAGTTCCTGTTTTCCAGAAGGATTGCTAGGATTTTGTAAGTATAATTAATAACACAAAATTCAAGTGTCCTTCCCATTGTCATTAATAAACTTATTACTTGTGTTCAGGCAGTAGCAGTATAGGTGTTAGAATGAATAGGAAGTTTGAAGAGGAAGTGTGAAAAATAGATTGAAGACAGCGTAATGTTGATGGTAATCATTATGCTTCTTTACAGAGAAGATGAAGAACTGTCTGCTCGCAGCTATCTTTTTACTTGTTAGAGGTGAGTTTTCATGTCCCGCACAACTTACTGCTACTTATGAACAGTAAAAATCCTTAATGCTACTCAAGCATGGGGCTGTAGGAAGAAAATCAGGATCAAATTAAATTCTGTGAGTAGGAGAAGCAACCAGCAGCAACATTTTTCCTATTTCTTTCGCGGTTATCTTGATCGGTAATTCCTTTTTCTTTTTTTTTTTCTTTTTTTTCCTTTTCTTTCTGTGCTCCCCAGATTCCTGCCGCTGCACAGATTGGGACTCTCCGTTCTGCCGGCAGCTNCGGCGCTCGGAGCCGTGGTCCCTAAAGAAACAAAGAAACGCGCGCCTTTCCCAAAGGGAAAATCCGGCCACAGCACCACGGGCAGGTGTGTCTGCGCGACGGCAGGGCGCCCGGGCTAGCCCGCACGCTGCGAGTGAAAGCTCACCCAGCGCATCGCAAATAGACGCCGTTTCAAAAGACCACG
>VZTF01000265.1:0-33866 GCA_013397755.1 Cnemophilus loriae | reverse complement strand
ACCACGGAACCTGTAGTGTTTATGTGTGACGGATACCTCTGCTTTCCATTTAGCTGGGAATCACTGATGACGCCGAAAAGGAACAGTACAACACATTTTGATAGAGAGTATTACAAAGCAGTGAGTGGTCATCCGATGTACTTTGTGCTGGATTTATTGTCGGCAGAAACATCCTGCTTGCTAACTGACACAGCAGAGATGACAGGTTCTTGAGTGCACGGTGATACAGGGCGAGACATCTGCAGGAGCACTATGTTTTTCTGAAATTAGCCATGGATAATTTTCTAGTCCTTGCAATTAACCTGCCAGACTAAACTTCACTAAAGCATTAGTGAGAACACCAGATGTGCAGGAAGAAAAACAGAAAGTTCCAGAGTGAAAAAAATTAAAGGTGGGTGGCTTTGGGTTTGGTTTGTTGGTTGGTTTGGGGTTTTTTTCAGTGCAGAAACTGAACCGTGTTTTCTTCAGAACGAAGAAAATTTTTTCTTTCTTTGCATAGCGCTTGGAGCACAGTCATGGTACAGCTGTAGTACCATGCTAGGTCTGGGAATAATTAATAAAATGCATGTTAAGGTGGAGCACAGTACAGTAAAACAAAGAGAGCACTAGAATAAAAATGAATGTGCATGTGGACATTAATATCCACAAACAGGACAAGTGAAAATAAAAGTGTGTAAGTTTCATTATATTCATCTGGAGAAAGTAATCTGGAACTTCAGTATAGTGGGAGTGGGAGTGGGATGAGGTGTTGGGGTGTTAGTTGTGCTAATACACTATTTCCACACATGAAATCTAGTATTTTTTCTTTGTCTGCTCTAATACCATAATCTCATAGAGAAAGACAGGGCAGTTTATAAAACCTCGGGTATGAGGAACAGTACAACCCCTGCTCCTCTTTAAGCAGAGACAGGTCTGCAACATGGTAGACATGATGCGGACCTGAGTTGATAGAACTCTTATTTCAAATACTTTCAGGAGCAGTATATTACCAGTGTATTGACATGAAGTATTACAGCAATTCCAAAAAGGTTTTGTTTTCAGGTATTTCTTCAAAACAACAATAAAGGAACACTAAGCGAGTGTAAGGCTTAATTCAGAGTAAAACAGGAGAAGAATGCGAGAGCTGTTGCTGTTTTCCCTGCTGTTGACAGACACCATGTTCATGGATGAGGAGGCGAAGATGTGGTTTGTTGGCCAGAGTAGAAAAGCAAAGAATTCTGTAATTTTTCACATTGCTATGGAAACAAGGAAGACATGATCTCCACCTTTCTGAAAGGAACCTTTACACACCTGAACTGATGCAGCATAACTTTACTAGAAAAGCATTATTCATTTAGTATGAGAAAAGAAGTGTCATGAGGTGAGGGTCTTAAAGTCAGTGCTATATCATTTGACACCATTTTTTTTTCCAAGAGGACTTTTAACTTAAATATGCATCTGCCATCTCAATGATGAAGAGAATGCCAAGGATACTTAGTAACTCAGGTTGTAGGAAGAAATGAGGACAAGAGAACTGATCTTTTATCTCAAAACCTAGGTTATGAGATGCCATAACTATGCTACAACACCAACTCCAGACATATGCGTATTTACTTACCGCACAGCAAAACATTTCTTACTCAAGATTGATAGGCCTACTGGCAACTTGTTAAACCTAAGAGGTATGAAGGATGTGTGACTCTGCTCATCAGGAAAAATTCACCTTAAGTATCCCATGCCTGTTGAGATCCTTGTCTACTTTTCTGAACAACAACAAAAAAAATCTGAATCCTTTTTGAAAGTCTTTAGGTGGTACTTTGAGACACCATTTCTAATTTTTCTGAACTAATAGTTCTGACAGCAAGACACAAAGCAAAAGAAGAACCGTAGTCATATTTATCATTAGCATTTCTGATAAGAGATTTTTGATATACTGACGTAAACTTAACCGCTGAAGACAAAAAACAAGTTCTTTTAATAATGTCATCAGTGTTTACTTTCACATCAACTGAAAAAAGAGCATGTTCAGTTGCAAAAAAAGCCCCATATTTCTCTTTAAAAAATTAATAACAAGTAATTTTATACATACACTTATGCTCCTCCTGTTTTATAATGCGATCTTTATAAAGCTGGCAGTATAAAAGTAATATTGTTTTTATTCAGCAATAGTGCGTTTTTCTGAAGTTGAGATAGAGATGGCTGATGATTTGAAGCAGTTCTGGGGTCTTGTTGATCAGTTCTAGCCTGGTTTGTATTTGGTTTCATTACTCATAGTACCTTTGAATCAGTTGGTGGTTGCCTTTATAGGTCTTTTCCAGTGCACATGTTTTCGTCTTCCAGATTGGGACAACGAATTGGTGTGCTACAAAGAATTAAGTGAAGATCTAACGTGTACCTGGCTGCCAGTACCTAGTGCTCCAAATACAGTTAATTACACTGTATACTTAAAATGGTAAGTCTGAAAAGTAATCTCAGAAAACAAAAAGCTCTTATTGATGTTAGATGTGATTCTCATCTGCCAGAGTTTTGCCCAAGTGTATTTCATCACGTTATAGGTTGTTACACAATGCTGGTCAATATCTTTCATCACTTCTCATCAATGCCTATTGATTTGTAAGAGCTTGGTAAGAGAGTGNNTTGTAAGAGCTTGGTAAGAGAGTGGTAGGTTGATGTTGGCTAGACATCACAAAAGCTGTTCTATCCCTCACCTCCTCAGCCCAACCAGGCAGAGAAAATATGACAAAGGATCACGAGTCAAGATAAGGACAGGAAGAGATCACTCAGCAATTACCGTTGTAGGCAAAACAGACCTGATCCGGGAAAATGAATTTAATTTATTAACATNTGTGGTCAGTCCATCACGTGTTGTGTCTGTCACTTCTTTTTCTCTTCTGACTCTTCCCCTGGTCCAGCATGGAGATTCTCCCGCGGGAGACAATCCATCATGAATTCCTCCAACATGAATTCTTCAAATGGGGCTGCAGTTCTTCATGAACTTCTCCAGTGTAGGTCCCTTCCATGGGGTGCCAGCCCTTCAAGAACAGCCTGCTCCAAAGCAGGTTCCTCATGGGTTCACAAACCCTGCAAACCTGCTCCAGTGTGGGCTCCTCTCTGCTGCTCGCACATATTCTCATTCCTCTCTGCCAGCTGCTGTTGTGCAGCAGTTTTTTCCCTCTTTTGAATACATTGTCCCAGAGGCAGTACCACCACAGCTGATGGGCGCAGCCTTGGCTAGCAGCGGGTCTGTTCTGGAGTCAGCTAGCACTGGCTTTGTTGGACATGGAGAAAGCTTATTGCAGCTTCTCACGGAAGTCACTTCTGCAGCAACCTGCTCCCTTGCTCCCAAAACCTTGCCATGCAAACCCAATAAAAAGTCATTATACATTATACCATGCCTCCAACACACTTGTAAAAACATTATTGCCAAAGATGAGCTTGCTCAATTACCTTTATTTGCAACTATTGACTTTTATTGACTATTCAACACAGGTGTANATGGGCTCAGCCTTGGCTAGCAGCGGGTCTGTTCTGGAGTCAGCTAGCACTGGCTTTGTTGGACATGGAGAAAGCTTATTGCAGCTTCTCACGGAAGTCACTTCTGCAGCAACCTGCTCCCTTGCTCCCAAAACCTTGCCATGCAAACCCAATAAAAAGTCATTATACATTATACCATGCCTCCAACACACTTGTAAAAACATTATTGCCAAAGATGAGCTTGCTCAATTACCTTTATTTGCAACTATTGACTTTTATTGACTATTCAACACAGGTGTAGTCAAAGTAAAAAAAAAAAAAAAATTGAAACAAAACACAGGAACATAAACAAACACTAAGCTTTTATTTTATGTCTTATGCATTTTGCTACAGCATATACGCAAGGAGATATCAGATGTGGCATACTTTCTGGTAATTCTGAATTAGCAAGTAGTGGTTTAACAGATGGAATGAACTTGTAGGGTTAATCCTGAACTGAATATCTCAAGTACGGTATCTTCAGTTGTAGCTGCATTACAAAATTGAATTTCCTCATTTTATATCTAGATATTTGGAATCTCCCATGAGTTTAAGAGCGTGTTCAGAAATAGAGGTATGAGATCAGAAGACATGATCTTTGCCATGAGACCGTATCATGGGGTACATAGAGTACAACACTGTATGCCGTTGGTAAATTCTGATATTCATTGCTGATTATTTTGCCACATAACCACCCCTTGTCATTAAAAGTGAGCTGTGGTTAGAAGCATCTCCTAAAGCTAAGAAAATGTCACTACACTGGGAAATTCCCCAGGGTTATCATCTTCACTTTGCAGAGGAGCAAAGGAACCACCTCCAGGCTCAGGTTACTCTCCCCATCACCTTCAGTATTTTCTCACTAGAGGTAGCAGCAGGCACCAACTTGCAATAAGCACCAAATTCCACTGCATTTGCTGTCTTGCCTCTTGGGACTTTAAGGAGTCCCAGTTGTTTGGAAGGGCAGAAACATCTATGAAACAGCTCTGTTTCTGAAGAGATGTTATCAGCTGAAATATTTGTAAGCTAGTCGCTCTTAAAGTCCTAAACCAAAACCAGATTGTGCCGTTCCCAGGCTGCAGGGTTAATGTCATGAACAGACAAGGCAGAAAAAAGAATGAAAGGGGATGTCAGTGGGGGAAAAGGGAGACAATTCCCTGGCAGAAGTGTTGATGTTTCCAAGTCAGAGTCAGGACTTTAACCTCAGTCTCCTAGGCTTCCACTCAGTGGTCTTGAAGACAAACTTCCGGTCTCCTCCTCTATTGGGTTAAAAGGAAAGAAAAAAACCCACATGTGAAAGGGCTTTTAGCTTACCTAGAAAAGGGCATCACCGCTTCCTGCATGTAACATCAGTTTGACGTTGTAATTGTTCCTTGTCCTTGCTCCTTATGATTTAGTTGTCAGGAAGAAAAAGATCAAGGATAAACACTCCCACAGAAAAGTTCCAACCAAGAATTCAAAATCATCCTTTGAAATTTTAATGACTGATTCACAACTAGTCTGAAGCAGAAGACAGGAAAACCATCAAGTAGTTTTTCTCAGGTATTTTCTCAGGAGAGATGGGAAAAAAAATGGGCAGCAAAGTTGTATGTAAGGCATTAAAACTCTTGGACTTCCTGTGTTGTGTGTGTTAGGTATACCAGGAGAAATCTACAGGGCTGAGGACTCAGGTGGCCTTTAAATATCTCTGTCAAACTCTGATGTTTTGTGGGAACAGAAGTTAGAAGATAGGCGTATAACTCATAAGAGATTTTTCATAACTTTATGGTAATTTAGATTAATGTAACTGGGAAATTTTGATGTTCAAAAGGAAATTGTGTGCTCCTGGATAGGAGGCAAGGCTTTATGAAGTAATTTCTAACCTAATTTTATACCTTCAAAATGCTGTATATATCCAACTGTAAGTACAAAAGAAGGTCATGCAGATCTTTTTGTATCGTGCTATGCCATAAAAGTTTAAGAGACTCAGCAGTTCTCCACCACACAACACAAGGATTTGCATATTTAAATTCCCTAGGGTTACTGAGGTGCTGGAATTAATCTTGCTGTTTCAAGCTGCTCAAGGTGAACCTTCAAGATTTCCAGAAGTGGAATTATGTGTAGAAGTATTTGGAAAGCTATGAATTGCTATAATGTTGCTGTCTGGGGCAGGGAAGGAAAGAATAACTATAATCCAATAAAATGTCTTTCATTCTGCTTCCTTTTCTCTGAAGGAACAAAATACAAAAGCTTTTTCAACGACACACATCATCGCCTTCCATCACAATAGAACGAAAGAATCTCTACATTGAGAGATTTGCATCCATTTGGATAGCAGTGAATTATGCCCATGTCACCTGTGCAAAAGGAAAGAACATCTCAGTTTTACCAAGCAAAGCAGGTACAGTGTCTTCACAAGTTGTGTTACTGCAGCGCCCAGCTAAAGCTGTAGTCTTTAAAGATTATTTCCAAAATTTCAGCTCCCAAAATACTCTTGTTGTTTTTACTGATTCAGAGAGCTAAGATGCAGTTTGACTTCCTTGAATGAAGTTAATAACTGAAGTCTATCACCTTTTACAGGAGGAGGGTTTTACTTTAAATATTTCACTGGAATATTTAATATTGATATCCAGAAAAATATATAGTAATATTTGTGTATAGTACTTAACCAGCTTTCTGTGATCTCTTTGATGGTTTTCTGAATTTCTTTATATTGGTTTACAAAGAGCAGATTGGCTCAGCACCATGCACCTAAGGAATCCTTGATATAGGACATTAGAATTTTGAGAAATCTTTTCAAAATTCAACTCTTTTCTAAGGCCACTTACCCATTACACAATGCTACAAGGAAGATATGAAGAAAGCAGCCCTATTTATTATGCCCTTTAGTTGTTTATTTAAAGATTCCCTACCTAACTTGTCACTGAAATAATGTTAGGAGCTTCGCAAAACTTCACCTGCTCAGACTAACCATGGTCCAAGAAAAAACAATGCTTTTCACTGCTGGCGGTTGCTTACCAGTACCACCCAAATTATCAATACGCCCTTTACTGGAGAATTTTGGCCACCTCGTGTTTATTGGAGGGGAAGATGAAAATATATTTGCACTTACTGAAATTTAAGGATATTCTGGATATTTTTTATACAATTCATGATTACAGGTATTCTTGGTATTTTGATTCTGCCTTTCAGCCTCACTCAGAATAGTAACTGCCTAGAAAAAGAGTGTTCCTGAAATCGGTAGAAGCATTCAGAAAAGAAAGGCAAGAGGAAAAACTGTATTTTGTTGATACCATAAAGATTTAATAATTATTCATTTCCAGGGTTTTTTGAAGTCTCATAGTGTTCAGTGTTCTGTGCCAAGTCTTTTAATTTTTATAGATCATACTTGACAGGCATAATTACCAAAGCTCTCCTGCTCCTCTTGCATTTTTAACAGCTGTATATCCCCCATTTTAGGAAAGTGCTTGTCACCATCTAACATAAATGCTTATCAGATCACAAACCAATTGAAAATAAAGTGGGATCTGCCCACAGTTTATACACCATATGAGCTGAGATACAGAGAGGCATTCACAGAATCCGCTCCATGGACGCTGGTAAGTACTTTCAGATGACAATCTCATGAGAACATAAGGTGCCTCAGCATCAGCTCAGCTGCACGTATTACATCCAGCAGAAGGATTGCAAGGCAGCACAGCAAGGAGTCACTTTGTAGGCAGATCCCACTAAGGCACCTTAGTTTGGTTCTAACAAATCATGAAATGTTTGGGAAAGAAGGAATAGTAGTTTTAAACAAAGTAAAACGAAACAGCATGTTGTCTGGTTCATTAACACACCAGTGAGACACTACAACTACCAGTGATGCAAAAGCTGAATATCAGAAATGCCGTGCAAACTCAGATCCAAATTATACTTTCAGTGATTTACAGTATTGCTCTTCTAGCTGATATAATTTCATTTTCAAAGAGATTAGAGATCAGGTTGCTTTGTTTTTTAAGGTAATAATTAATATCTTACACGCTTTCGATTTGTGTCAGATTTTCTTCTTTGAAAAGAAGAGAAATAATTTCTCTGAAATACAGTCATAGAACCATAGAATGGTTTGGATTGGAAGGGACCTTGAAGATCATCTAGTTCCAACTGGCCCTGCCATGTGCAGGGCCACTATCTAGTAGACCAGGTTGACTCATCCAAACTGGCCTTGTACACTTCCAGGGATGGAGAGTCCACAACTTCCCTGTTCCAGTGCCTCACCACCCTCACAGTGAAGGATTTCTTCTTAATATCTAATCTAAACCTACTCACTTTCAGTCTACAGCCATTGCCCCGTGTCTTGTCACTACATGCTCTTGTGAATAGTCTTGCCCCATCTTTCCTGTAAGTTCTCTTGAGGTACTGGAAGGCAAAAATAAGGTCTACCCAAAGCCTTCTCTTTTCCAGGCTGAACAATCCCAACTCTCTCAGCCTTTCCTCACAGGAGAGGTGCTCCATCCCACTGATCTATTTGGTGGCCCTCCTTTGGATTCATTCCAACAGGTCCATGTCCTGCATGTGCTGGGGACCCTGTCTCTGAAAATTGGGAAATAAACTCTCTATCAAATCTGTTAGGTTAGAAAGCCAACATTACTTCATTAGCAGTGCTGAATGCACAGGTGATTCTCTTCAAAACATGCATGCCCATTAATTTAAGAGACCAGGTTATATTCCTGAAATTATTGTATTTTCATGTTTCCTGAATACATGCATATATGCTAATGATTTCCACTTGTTTGGATATGGTTCCAGATCTTCTGACCAATCTTTTCTCCTTGGGAGTATCTCAAATATGTCATGAGGTGATAATGTACTTCTCTTATCATTCTTTGCTCTGACACACAGTCCTTGTTCTCAAAACTGAGATATTAGTTAGTACGCATTAATCACCGATAGAAGTAAACAAGAAAGCATTAGCTGGAACAAGTTTATTAGTCACAGATGTAGGGAGTTAACACAAGGCTCACACAATCTCTGGTATTCGTACTAAGCACTGTATGTACAAAATTAAGCATTAACAATGAACATAGGGGTCATACTCTATTGTGCTAAAGTTAAAAGAATTTTCCAGCACCTCCCTCCACTGCTGCATAGACGTCTTCTTACAGGACTGTTCAGTAACAACTCCAGAGCTGGATGCAGCACTGCAGGTGGGGTCTTACCAGAGCAGAGCAGAGGGGCAGAATCTCCTCCCTGGCCCTGCTGCCCACGCTGCTTCGTGTGCAGCCCGTTTGGCTTTCTGGGCTGTGAGTGCCCGTGGCTGGGTCATGTCCAGCCTCTCACCCCCAGCACCCCCAAGTCCTTCTGGGCAGGGCTGCTCTGATGTGTCCATCCCCCAGCCTGTGTTGATACCAGGGTTGCTCTGACCAAGGTGCAGCACTTGTTAAACCCCATGAGGTTTCCATGGTCCACCTCAGAAGTCTGTCCAGGTCCCTCTGGATGGCATCCTATCCTTTAAGAGTGCCAACAGCACCACTCAGCTTGAGGTTATCTGCAAATTTGCAGAGGATGCACTTGACCCATCTAAGTCATTAATGAAGATATTAAATAACACTGGTCACACCCACTACGGACCCCGATGGACGCATCTTGTCACTGATGTCCACTGGGATTCTGAGCCACTGACCATTACCCTCTGGATGAGACCATCCAACCACTTCCTAATCCACATGACAGTTTACCCATCAAATCCATCACTCTCTAATTTGGAGAGAAGGATGTTGTGAGATACAAGATCAGTTCCAGATGCATTTTAGGATATACAATATGGCACAGCAACAGGGCAGTACAAAACTAAAGGTAATAAGTAAGAGATAGAAAATGAGTCATAATTTCAATAATGTCTACATGTAACAGCAATGACTGCTTATCCCTTCCCTTCCCTTCCCATCCAGCATGTCAAGCAAAGGCTTGTCCAGCAGGTAGGCACATGTTCATGATTTGTATCACTAAGTGCCTGAAATAGTCTGTTTTTCAAGCTCTGGTTTTTTTGTATGTGTTAATCAAGTTTTAAATACGTATTTATCAAGTAGAACAAAACCCCAAGAAGAAAACTGTTTAAATAGCAACAGTCCCCAATTCTTGGGAAACTCTGCTCACCTAGGAGCCTCTTTGCTTCCTTTTTACTACAAAAATCTCCCTTGTTCCTTCTTTTGTCTCAGAAGACTGTTCCCATTTCTCTCGTAGCTCACTGCCAGTTTGTTTAGCCACTTCAGAAGAGGTGCTTTGAGAGGCCCATGTAAGAAAGATTTCGTCTCAGTACAAAGAATGTGCAGTCTTGGAAGAGTCCCCTTGTTCACCTGTGTACAAGTCCTAGACCATCCTAGGGCAGCCAGTTACCCATGCATAGCCCACCCTGTAGTGCAATAGATAGACAACCATGTGCAGACAGTCTGGTACGTGGCATGTGGAAGAACAGAGGGTTAAGAGCAGTACAAATGCATGCCCTGCAGGTTTTGGAGACAGGGGAGACGGAAGATTCACGTGAGTACTGTGAAGGACTAGTTGATACAGCCACACTGTGTGACACGAATAAGCGAAGACTACAGGTCATAAATATTCATTATCTCCCAGGTCCCAACTGATGGTATGAATTTAGGCTGTAATCTCTTCCTAATAATGTAAACATAGGCTACACTTGCAGATGAGTAAGTGAATACAGCCATACACGCACAGAGTATGTATAAAGCTAGTGTTTATCAAGAGTAGGATAAATGTACCTGTAATGTAATCTAACATTAATTAAATCCATTTCACTTCCCTCTTGTTCTGTAGAGATTTGGAGTCTTTCTGTAATATTGTGTGTAGTGGGATTTTTTTGCTACCAAGCATTTTCCATTAGCAAAATTATATGAAGTTGTCATGGACAGAGTAATACCATTCACTCATGAGAAAGAAGCAGCAATATATTTATTGATATAAAACAGAAATCTAGCAAAGTTTGATAGTAAATGTGACAGGGGTTTAATAAGAGTAGGTGGCAAGGAGTACTTGATTACTTCATAGAGAATAGAGTCAGACAGAACTGTGACGCAGACCTTTTAGTTGGGTCATGACACTTAGAAAGGCTCCCCTTGCATTCCAAAATTCTTCTCAGAGCCCCTGCGAGTCTAGTTACTTCTGGAACCAGACTTAGTCCCAGACCTGGGCAACAGTTTATGTCTAAAGGATTGTATGTGCACAATCAATCCTTTGTATCACTTAACTGAGGTTTAAAATTTTCAGTGTACTAATTTCCAGTTTACTTATCAAGTATCTGATGAGATGAATACTCTCTTAGCCTTGAGGAGTAACCTTGAGAGGTGTCCCTACTCAAGATATGCTGTTGTATAGCCCACTGCTGTGCAGGAGAGATCAAGAGGCTGTGGGCTGTCCACTATTTAAGGGATAAGATGAGTCACTTAAAGACATATAAGCACACTCACTTCAGGTATTAATTTCTTCCAAAGCTGACTTGAGTCAAACCTTAACCAGTACTATGATTAGGTGGATGAACTGTTAAGATTAGCCCTTGTCTTTCATGTTGTTATCTGTCTGCCCTGAATCGACTTTGAGCCGGATGCTGGTCCAGACACATCTGTTATGACTGCTGATAGTGGTTATCACTTGATCAGGATTACAGGAAATAAAGGTCAGGATGGAGGGGAAGTGGAGGGGAGGCAGGCGAGCACAGTGCCACACAAGTTAATTAATTAGCTTTAATTAAAAAATAAAGTACTGCAGAAATTAAAAGAGAAGGGCTGGTCAGCTTGCAGCAGGGCTTTGTTGTTTTGGGGGGGGTTTAGGGAAGAGTTTAAGCAATAACAACAGTTTTCTACCATTTTCTCTTATTTTCTCTGTATTTTTCAGCTCAAGGTTTTCCTTAGACATGGGTGGTGTTTGTTTCAAGAAAAACTCCCTTCCCTGTAGAGTTACTGGGGCTCCAGTGCCATCATCAGCTGCAGATGCACATCACTTCTGCAATGCCAAGGCATAGGCAGCCACACATTCAATCCAGTCATGCTCTGTAAGACATCAGTCATGCAGATCTATTTAGACATAATGATACTTTTAAAAATATGGGATTTTTTTTAATATTTCATTTTCCCTTGACTTCTTGTTCTCGAGAATGTCAACAAGGCTCAGAGTTAAGTAAATTTTTACTTTTCAGTATATATAAAGTCTAATTGATTTAAAAAGTGATATTTAGACAAGATTACTTACTGTCTTGAGTGAGCAGAACAAGTTCATGAAAAAGAGGATGTTACCTTGAAAGAATGAAAATACCTTGACTAAAATGTGCAATAATTCCCATTTGATGACAGGAACCTCTCCTTTCAGCTGAGTCAGAAGACTGATCTTAGTCTGAGAAAACAATTAATATAAGACAATGTTTTATTACTGCTACATAAATGATTTTTTTTTTTTTAGGTGCCTGTAGAAAGCAATGTTGTCAATGTCACTATTTCAAATTTAAATGCTATGTCTTCGTACATTGTTCAGCTCAGATGCATAACGAAGAATGGTCTCAATTGTGTTTGCATTTGGAGCAAAGAGATTTTGGTCCCTCACAGTAAGTGAAATGTAGTTTCATCCTACTGGTAGTAACTATGAATGTAAAGGCTTTTCCAAATTCTGTGGCATATGGAATAGCATTTTCAGACACTGTTGAAAATACGAACATCAGAACAATTCATTTGAGTGCGTCTCCATCTTTTCCCACGTTTGCCAGAACTCATGAACAAGCCAAGAATATCATATAATGTTACCACACAAGTCTCTCCAGGAAGAAGAAGTGTACTTCTGAAGTGGGAGGTAAGGTTCACTTGGAGTCTGGGTACCTTTTGTTATGCATATGCTATTTATTTATTACATTGCAGGGAAAAACAGACTTTCTCATTGTATTGAGACTACACGTGATATGCGAAAGGCACTGGATATTGTACACTTTCTGCAGAATTCATTGCATCTGTCTGCTGATGATTTAGGTGCTAGAAACTAACAAGGAAAAATTACATCAATTTATAATCTTGAAAAATTACTAAAACTTCCCTTCTTTTCCAGGGAAAAACATGTTTTCATTTTAAGAGCTTCCAGCTTTATCTGAAATTCCTCACAAGACAAGTGTCTCTGCCTTTTAAATTATTAAATGCCTTCTTGTCTATGTTCCTCCAAAAGTATCCAATTATTTCATTAGATAACCCAGCCTCACAGCTTCATGGTATCTACACACTATTAATTTTGAGTCAGAAACAACAGACAATCTTGATAACAGAAATAATCCTTGAAGAATTCACAGGCCTTCATGTATTAAGTTTCTGTCTATATTGCAGTAATTTCCATTTCTGTGCACTCATTTTCCAATCTCTTATTAAGATTAGTACAGTAAAAGAACGAGTAAACCACCACCAGAAATTTCTACCAATGGATATTTAACACGTTCCAAATTTGTAGCATAATTACTAGCATTTCTCTTTCAAGAGACTAGATACCCAACCAAGCCTTAGTAGATGAGGATACCCAGAGGCATAAATTTCGATTAAACACCTCTCATTAACTTTCAAGTTCCTCATAATGAGGGATATGTTCCAGTGAAATGTAGAGAATGTTACAGCTGCTTCACTGCTGTTATTACTAATTGCATACACATAACTAAGATCTCAGTTAAGGAAAATTCTTAATCCTGTACTTAAATCCTCCCAATTTAAGCAAGATCTTAATTCTAAGGAAATGCTTTGCTTCATTGATTCCTAATGACCTAATTAAAACAGTATGATTTTATCCCCATCATTAGAGGCACATTTTTTTATACGATTAAATTCCTCTGGATTTTCTGCACAAGACATAACAGCATTTATAGAATAATACTGTTTTTCCTCTTGCTAGGTAGCAGAAAGTGAGAATGTCCTTGGATATTTCGTTAATGTGGAAAGAATACCCAACAGCTGCAGCCACCCACCAAATCGCATCTCTCTCAAAGACAGAAAAATCCTCGTAAATCTCTCCATGGCTTACTATAGAGTTAATATTTCTGCCTATAATGAAGCAGGAGAATCTCCACGAGCCATCTACATTGTCCCAGAGCTCTCTGTAACAGGTACTTACCTTATCATCTATTCATCATAACGATGGGGACGTTTTATGTCCAATCTCTAAGGTTACTTTTTGACAGATTTTGGGATAGGTGAAAGCATTCTCTTGAATATTTATTAGTTTTTTACTAATATTTTTACATTCTAAGAGTCAGAATTGTTTCTTAAGAAGATACTTCAGTAAAAGTTAACAGACTAGCAATTTCATATTCATGTTAGCACTACTTTCTTTGTCAAGCTAGAGAAAGTATCATGTGCTGGATCCACTTAGGAAAATGGTTTATGGACTGTCCTCAACATTAAACAGGTGCCAATGGTTTAAAAAAAGTTCACAGAACTATGTGCAAGTCTAAGTTTTTGAGCTAAATAGCAATTAAGAGACCTGCTACTGTCCTTTACTTCCGTATTACTCTAACTGGCCCATAGGAGCAGGAAGGGCTAGGATGTACATGTCACATTCTAATGAAGATGTAAGCTTTTGTGATGCCTAAATAGACAGTCTTTTCATTTAAAGAATAAAACTAACAATGTTTTCCTTATAATATAAGCTAGTATCATGTGTTTTAGTCTTGAGGTGTATTTATTGCAATACAAGAAGAACCTCTCTTACTTTGTAAGATCTTTTTAAATTGAGCTGTAGCATTCACAGTAAAGAAGTGTGCAAGTACCCTTGTTGATCTTCAGATAGCTGCAAATGATTGCTTATCCAGAATTTTCTAACATTCCCCTCATTCTGTTCTCCTTTGCCTTTGCAAAGAGGTAACAGCTTGATTTTGCCCTTACGTTTCAGTCCCTTAGCTCTCTTCTGATAAAATAAATCCTACCACTTCAAGCCACCTTTTGACTGACAGTTAGTTGTCTACTGAACCTCTGAACCTGTATTTCATGGCTCTCTCCAGACACCTGTTTCCATTTTATTGTACTTCAGTGCAGCTTCTCTGTATCTATCCTGAATTACTGAGAGGATACTTGCATTAAGTGCATTCTTAAGATAAATTCCTTTTCAGCATACACAACTTTTCCTCAGCTAGTATAGTCATTTTCTTTACAGAATCACAGAATCAACTAGTTTGGAAAAGACCTCTGAGATCATCGAGTCCAGGTTATGTCCTAACACTACCCTGTCAACGAGACCATGGCACTAAAGTGACACGTCCACTCTTCTCTTAAATATCTCCAGGGACAGTGACTCCACCACCTCCCTGCACAGCCCATTCCAGTGCCCAGTCTCTCTTTCTGTGAAGAAATTCTTCCTAATGTTGAGCCTAAACCTCCCCTGGCACAGCTTAAGACTGTGTCTCTTGTCCTATTGCTCATTGTTTGGGAGAAGAGACCGACCCCACCCGGCTACAGCCTACTTTCAGACAGTTGTAGGGAGTGATAGGAATCCTCTTCTCCAGGCTAAAAAACCCCAGCCATCTCAGACAGCCCCAGCTCCCTCAGACAACCACAGCTCCCTCAGAATTAATTTGTCTTTCTTGTATTCGTTTCCAGACAGGAGAAAAAATGGAGAATGTTTATGTCTCTCACAAGGTCAACTTCTTATCTCAAAATGGCAGGTTGCTCTTCTCCCTCCTTAGTGTCAGTTAGAAGGTCTTTCCTAGTTTGATAGTCTGTCTTTTAAAACGTCAAAATCTTCAAGATCCTTTCACAAAATGCAAAATTTATGAAATATGAAATCATCTAGCTATGATCTATTGTTAGCCCCTTGTCCTCCTCCCCTGCTCAGGCAAGCACAATCTCAGAGTTGCTCTATGTATAGCAGCTACTAGGGGCTCACAGGAGGTTATTAAGCAGCACCAAACTACTTCTTCTTCCTGAGGCTTGGAACAGCCATTTAATTTCCAGCAATCAGAAATAAGGAAAAGTCTTGAACAGCAATCAACACTGTAGCCCTCAGACACCATTGCAAAGTAATAAATGCTAAGTTTCCTCTATTGAAATACTAGTGTAAACCTTACTATGGTAAGTAAATCACTTGCTATGATAACTGCTTAATGAATAATCTCCAAAAACGGAGCGAAAGGGAGAAAAAAAGAACAATAGGGGAGAAAACTGCTTTCTTCTTTATTGATCTTTAATTGTATATTTGTTCACAGACTTGCCTGGTCAAATCCACGTCAAAAGCCAGGGAACTAAAGTAGTCATCACATGGACTCCAGAATACAATCCGAAATGTTTTGTGGTTGACTGGGGCACTGGTAAAGAGGATATGAACATGAGAATAATAACTACAGCTACCGGAAATTTCACATTAGGTAACAGCAACCACCACACCTCCTATGGAGGCACCCTTTCCTTTCTTGGTTATTTTCGGTTGGGCAGAGTAGGATTTTTGTTCTGCTTTTAGGGCAAACTGAAGATCCATCCAGATAAGTAGAGCTCTTAATATTTGTCCGGTACTGAGTCATCATCTAATGCTTAGCAACGTTAAGGCAGATAAAAAGCAGAGTTTTCATTAGGGCTCTTCTGGATACTGTTGGGCAAGAAATGAAGCTCCGTAGCTGGTTCAATGTCTCTCCTTGCCTACATTCCAGGCAGACCTATACATTACTGGCTTTAAAAAAAACCCTTTCATCTTGTACCTAGGTAAGCTTATCTTTCAATATAAACTTCTCTGTTACAGACTCCCTAAGATTAATTTCTATTTTTATACCAATGTCTATACTTGTCAAAACCTAAGTTCTCAACTCCAGTATTCTGCTCACCATTCTAGGCATGATGGGCTTCAGTCAGGGATTTCTTTATGGAAGAGACATTGCAAATCTTGATTAAAATAATGTAGGTAACTCTTGTGAAACACATTCAGCTCTGTTTTGTATGTACAATAGAGAATATTTAGCTTCAGAGTTGTACAAAGTCTTCTAGAGAGTTCACTGTTTACCTTGGTCCTTCTACAACATCTGCAGTGCCATATTACATCTAGGTTTTCTGCTTCAGTTTATATATTCTAGCTGAGTGGGAAACACCTATCCCTGAAATAAGATAACTGCAGACATTTTAGTTCCCAATTTCGCCTTCAGCAGCTAAAGCTTCACATAGGCAGACTATGAACAGAGATGACATCTGTCATCTTTGAAAGAAAACCCGTGTTAAGTCCCATTCTGGTTTTGAAATAGTTTGCATTAAGCATCTAGAGACATTGAAG
Organism: Cnemophilus loriae; assembly: GCA_013397755.1. Lineage (NCBI taxonomy): Eukaryota > Metazoa > Chordata > Aves > Passeriformes > Corvidae > Cnemophilus > Cnemophilus loriae. The sequence continues at coordinate 17,144 of VZTF01000265.1, read as the reverse complement.
AAGGATATACGTATTTTATACTCAATGTAAAGCACTTTACACTTATACTGTACTTTGAGTCTCAGAAGGAAGAACTGAATGAAATCTATGAAGCTGTTGTCTTTTCTCTTCTTCTTTATAATTTATAACTTTTCAGTAAACCCTGACATACCTTTATTTGTTTTCCAGACAACTGTCAGCCATATAAGTTGTACAAAGTAATGGTACATGCATCTGACGTGTGTCAGTGTGAAAGTTTCCTAACACATGAAAAGACTTTTGGAATGACCCACTTTTACTCCGCTGAAGGAGGTATTCCTGCCCTTTGTATAACCTCACCCTTAATATTTCTTCTTGTTACCTATCTGCAGCAATAAAAGGAAGGCTACATAAAATTTCTTTTCTGGATGACTGAACAGTGTTCTCCAGCCAGCATTGCCTTTATTCTTAGCAGTTATGTCCTGACAGTGAATGACCTGAATGCTGTTCCTTACTGACAAGTCCACAGAAATATTGTTATTACCCGTGACATTACCAAAAATAACAGAAAGAGGGTCTCAGACCCACGTGGCTCAAATTTCAATTAAATCAGATTTTCCAGTCCCAATTTCATAGTGTCTTATATTGCAAGTTGAAATGAGTATGGCTATTGCTATTGGAGTAAAATATTCATAATGAGACAGTCACAATTTCTACCTGCTTTGGTATTGTTTAAGGTGAGGGATTTTTTCTCTTTGGGATTATGCATTTCTCTTTCACCCTTTACATTGTATTTATGGTATCTAGAATCTGACAAGGAACTCTCTTGGCAGCAGCTATGTTTCAGTCTTTTATGTTTATTGCACAGGTATTGATGCAGAACTCAAATATCTGGTTTTTTAAGTTCCTAGGACAGGTCCCGTTAATGTGACCATTCTGAATATCACAAAGCATTCTGCACTTGTGAAGTGGACTAAAATAGCTGCAGAAGACCACAGGGGCTTTCTCCAGGGATACAGGATCAGTTACATAGATTCATCAAGGAAAAAGTCTCCAGGTAAGTCACCATTGCCAGAACAAAGCAGCAGCTCAGAGTCATGAAAGAAAAGCTTCATTCAGACCATTAAGTCTACCGAGTTAGTTACGGTTTCTGTGTAAATTGAGTGCTCTGCTCTCAAAGGTCAACTCCTGGTTAGACTTTTAATGCTCTAGATGCTCCCACAAACACTTAGAATTTTCTAGATATTATCTCAAATTAAATATTGCTATTTCCTTAAAAATTACATTTCTAAGACTACAGCAGAATTCTCTAGGAATGCTTAAAGGAAGACATGCATTTTCAGTATTTCTGAAGTATTAAGATTTCAGTCACGACACTTTTATGTTTCATTGCAACTCATCTTGCAAGCTCAAGCTTGAGTCTGAGCCTTTCTATAAGATGTAAGACTTTATATATTTCATTTTTCAACTCAGTTAGCAGTTTATCTTTCTTACCGGTTTCCACAGACACCATTATAAATTTAATTTTAGAAACATTTTCTTAAATTGGTAGGTTTTATGTCTAATTTTGGACTTGATGATCTTAAAGGTCTTTTCCAACCTTAACAAACTACAAATGATGAAACTTCTACACATTGGAATAAATGAATAGTTGTGAATTCAAACCACTTGAGTTTTCAATTTAAAAAATCCCCATACTTCTTTTGATAAACATTTTCTTTCTCGTCTGTAGTGGAAAGTCTCTTTGCCATAAGTAATAATACTTTAACTTTGTACCTACTGACTTTCAAATAAAATTGAAGATGTGCCAGGGAAGACAAATAGCACCAAAGACCTGACAAAGGGAGATAGTAAGAGTTCTATCATTCATGTTGACCTATGCCTTTACAGAACCAAAAGAAGTCTTCTGGAGATTCTATTCCACTTCAAATACCTATCTGAAAGCACAAGAGGAGGCAAAATGGAAACATCCAGGACAGAAGCTAATTTATTTTTTACCCTCTGGGTTAAATACAGCAGTGTCTGTATTAGTCAACTGTATTAGTCAATACAGCAGTGACATGACACCCAATTGGCACGTTTTCCAGGCAGGAAGTATAATTTTACTGGAGAATTTGGGGGAAGGAAGTCCATAGGCTACAGCACCACATCCACTTCTGTGAAGATCTTAAATCTGCAGTGGCAGACTTGAAAAGTAATTTCTGCCCCATTAAAGGCATCCTTACAGCATGGTTGCTTGTACATTATTCTGGCCAAGGGAAAAGTCACTGTACCATCAGAAAAGAAAGGCTGAGCTGAAAGCCCCACAAAGCAGGTAAAGCAGAACGCACAGCCCTGTTTCTGTACTGAATGATGAGTAATAGCACTAGCATAAATCAAGCTGAACAACTACTGACAACTGGAGTGAGGGTAAAGCATGTGATAAGGGCTAGTCCTAATGTTAACAGTTACAGTCAACATAAAAACAACTGTTCAGCACGTTAGATATATTTTCCTCTCATGAAGTATACACAGCCTTCTGTGTTCATCACCTATGATGGTTTGACCCTGGCTGAATACCAGAGCTGCTGGATTTCAGAGACACTCTATTCCCTCTGCAAGTGTACAGGGGAGAGAAAATGTAACAAAACTTTCATGGGTTGAGATAAGGACTAGGAAAGATCACAGATTACCATATGGGCAAAACAGACTTGACTTGGGGAAATTAAGGGAATTTATTGCCCATGAAATTCAGAGTAGGATAATGACAAGTAAAACAAATCTTTAAAATATCTTTCTCCACCACTCCCTCCTTCCCAGGCTCTACCTCTTCCCCACCAGCAGCACAGGGAGACACAGACAGGGGCTTATGGTCAGTTCATCACAGATTGTTTCTGCCATTGGTCAGGGAGAAGAGTCCTTCTCATGCTCCACCATGGGGTGNGCTCTCAGGCATCCACCTGCTCCAGCGTGGGTCTCCTCCAGGGGCTGCAGGTGGATCTCTGCATCCTCAGGGACCTCCATGGGAAGGAGGCTGCAGGGGAACCTCAGCTCTGGCGCTTGGAGGGCCTCCTGTCCCTCCTTTACCAACGCTGGTGTCTGCAGGGCTGTTCCTCTCATATATTCTCACTCTGCTCTTCTCTGGCTGCAATTACATTTGCACAGTAACTATTTTTTCCTTCTTAAATCTGTTATCACAGTGGTGTTACCACCGTTTCTAATTGGCTCAGCCTTGGCCAGCAGCACATCTGTCCTGGGGCCAGCTGGGATTGGATCTGTTGGACAATGGAAGCTTCAGGCAGCTTCTCACAGAAGCTATCTCTGTAGGCCCCCTGCTACCAAAACTTGGCCATGAAAACCCAGTACAGCCTTGGTGTGTTAAAAGCTTATGCTTTTTACCTCTGGATTTTAAATGTACAAAATTATTTGGAGAAATCATGTACTCACCCAAAGAACATCTGCACAGTGTGGTTTCCTCTAGATGCAGATTAGGGCACTGAAATTTTGCCTTTTCCCCAGTCAGCTACACTAACACATGCTCAGCCATGAGAATTCATCTAATCATCTCCTCCCAAAACCCTCTTGCATTTCAGCTGTTACTCTCAACTCTTCTACCACAAGTTACCATCTTACTGGACTGAAGGAAAAGACCACGTATCGTGTGCAGATTTCAGGATTCACTAACTCTGGAGAAGGACCTCTGACTCTTTCACAACCTTTCAGCACTCCAAAATATGGTACTGTGGAACCTCTATGCATCTGCATTACCCAGCACGAATCCTTGCTTTCTGCTCTCTCTATGCTCAGTCACAAGATTTATTATTCAATCCTCAGTTACTGAGAGCAAACACAAAAAATTGTTCCTCTGTAAGAGGTAAACTTTGTGTCACAGAACAGCTCTGACTGTATTTCATTACCTAGTATACAGGGAAGACTTGGCTAGGGTTTTTCATCTCTGGAACCTTTTCTGACCTTTTTGTGCTGGCTATGTGCACATATCTTTATTTATTGATAATTAGTGTCATGGATTTCATCAGTTTAAATTTCTGCATGTGACTAGTAAAGTTCAATCATCTACTCTTGGCAAAATCCCTAGCAATCACATGAACCTGGCTTCCTGAGCCATTAACTGCAAAAATAAAAAATTAAGTACCTTTCAGTTGCTCCTAGGGTGGGTGAAAACTAATCAAAGTATCTTTTGTTTTCTGATAATTTAAGTACGTTTCAAGTAACAGGTCCTTTAGCTCACTGGCAAAAGTTTGCTTTTCTCAGACGTGCCTGGATAGGCTAAGACCAATACAGTTACCTTTAAAAAGTCTAAAAAACTTAAGATCATATACAATTGGCTAAACTTAGTCTTTCAAACATTTTTAACATTTCATCAGTTAAACTAAAACTAACACTACAACAGACTTTTTTTTGTTTGACCACAGCTTCCCTTAACGAACCTTTCTAAATAGAAAAAGAAAAGAACATGCTGAGATGATATCAGTAACCTGTGATACTCAGAGACAGAAGCATGCAAATGGTTTCTCCTGACAGCAACTTTTTTGTATTAAGTGAAGGGGGTATAAAACCATACAACTGAACAGTCAAAAGTGTAAAGCAGAGCGAAAACAAAAAAGAAATTTAAAATCTTCCTTAAAATCAGCAGGGTTTGCACCCCTCCTCCCCCCACTGAAAACGTTCTCCTGTCAACACAAAATATTAAAGTCTCTCCCTGGAGCTTTTCTGCAGGACTCTATTCCACTCATCCTAATATATATGTCCAAATATATATTTGGACAGTATTCAATTGGACAGTAAAGTAACAAAAATGCAGAATGAAATTAATACATTTTAAAAATTCAAGTAATTACACTGAATTTAAACATTACATTCACTATTTTTGCTCTTCCTGAACATTTCACACAGGTTATTTAATCCATTAGAAGAATCTCAGGTTTCTTTGCTACAAAAAGCAAATTTCAGCAACAAAGTAATTAGCAGCTTTTCAAATTAGTTTTTAATATTAGGTAGCTGGGTAGGAAAGGAAAAAGCAAGTGACTTTCTTGCAAATATGGTTTGTCAATATCAGTAACACAATCATGAACTGACCACACTTTACTGGCACTATTTTTAAACTTTTGATGTATCCATCGACAAAGACCTCTACACTGACTCACTCTAAACACCACAGTCAGATTTGGTTCCCATGTTAGAAGCACTGCTGTCACTGCCTGAGCACTTTATCAGCCTTCATTAACCTCTCAAACACTTTCTCCTCTTTAGGCAGGTGGAATATTAATAGAAAGTATCTCAAGCAAGTATCAAGAGGCAATAGGACACGTGGGTTTGCATCAAGGATTGACAAAGGGCAGATTACAGATAAAGTGGTCTTAATGATATTAGAAGATAAAGCATGGACACCAGCTAAATACATGAACTGTATTATTGCTATCAAAAACAGGCATGATCTCCCAAAAAAACCCTAAAACAAAACAAAACCCGACAGAAAAAAACCCCAAAAACCAACCAACCAACCAACCAAACAAAAAACAAACAAAAAAAAACCCCAAATACCAAAATGAATCAAACAAAAAAACTCCCAAACCCTACTAGTAAATCCTGAACAGATTAAAAGCCATTTTCACTCAAATAATTTCTTAATAAGTCAGGTGTGCATGAGGCTCTTGACCTGTTAAACAAGCTGGAGCTCACATAACAGCATGGAGTGAAAAAATACACTTGACAGGTTGGAGACATGGGCAGAGAAGAACAGCCAGAAATTCCTTGAAGGCAAGTGCAGGGTCCTGCACCTGGGGAGGAAGAACGCCAGGCACCAGCACAGGCTGGGGCTCACCTGCGGGGGGGCAGCTCTGCAGAGAAGGCCCTGGGGGTCCTGGTGGCCAACAAGCTGTNAACCCCAGGCACCAGCACAGGCTGGGGCTGACCTGCTGGGGGGCAGCTCTGCAGAGAAGGACCTGGGGGTCCTGGTGGCCAACAAGCTGTGCATGAGCCAGCAGAGTGTCCTGGTGGCTGAGAAGGCCAATGGTGCCCTGGGGGACATTAGGCAGAGCATTGCCAGCAGTGGAGGGAGGTGATCCTGCCCCTGTACTCAGCTCTGGTGAGGCCTCACCTGGAGTGCTGTGTTCAGTTCTGGGCTCTTCAGGACAAGAGAGACACAGAGCTCCTGGAGTGGGTCTAGCAGAGGGTTGCAAAGGAGTTTAGGGAACTGAAACACCTTACTAATGAGGAAAGGCTGAGAGAGCTGGGCCTTTTTATCATGGAGAAGAGGAAATCGAGAGGGGATTTTATCATTGTATCCAAATGCCCTAAGGGCAAGTGCCCAGAAGATGAGGCCAGACTCTTTTCTGTGGTGCCCAATGACACAACAAGAGGCAGTGAGCATAAACTGAAACACAGGAATTTCCACCTAAACATGATGAACTTCTTTACTGTGAGGGTGATGGAGTACAGGAACAGATTGCCCAGGGAGGCTGGGGAGTCTTCGTCACCAGAGATAATCGGAACCTACCTGGATGCAATTCTGTGTCACCTGCTCTAGGTGAACCTGCTTTAGGAGGGGATTAGAATAGATGATCTTCAGAGATCCCTTCCAATCCCAACTATTCTGTGACTCTATCTTAAAAATACTAACCTGCAAAGCTCACACTCCTCTGAGAATACCAGGTTTAGTTTTAACTAGATTTTACTTAAATTCCAGAACATGTGTAAAGTTGGCTTTGACTTCTGTTTGAAATATTTCTCTCATGAAGCTAATAAGGTCTTTTTGCACTTAACACCATAAATTTGATTCAATCTTTCTGTTTCCCATCAGATAAAGGAGAATTTGAAGGTTTTGTGATTGGCCTTTGTTTCAGCATGATACTCATTCTGGTTTTTGCACCTCTTACTTGTTCTCTGGTGATTAAAAGGTAAGAGCAGAATATTGGTTGGAGTTGTTAGCAGCACTCTTGTTTTGCTTAGCTCTGAGATTCGTAGAATAATTTGTCGTTAAAGGCAACACAACTCAAAAAGCACACAACACAAAAGCCAAGGCACTCATTTCACAGTGAGAGCAATTGTAAGCCACTATAAGCTGATTAAAATAGTAAAACAAGTTTGTCAAAAATCTATAATCTTTAGCTTTTGATTCCTTTATCTGACTACCTCCCGTCGCAAACACAGGAAGAGTGTGTTAGAAAGAGCCAGGACCTTCTCTCACACTGGGAATATGCTATAGATATATAGATAAAGCATGCATTTGATTATTTTTATCTAAGATGTTTCCTGCAAACACAATTGGATATTAAATGTATAAAGTATGCATATAAGCACATAATGAGAAGGAGCAATACATGAATGAGTAGGAACAAGAGAGAATAACAAGGGTGCCTGTAAAATCTGAAAGTGGTCCTCTTATTTTAGGAGAAATTGTTTTCTGCAATAATAAAGTATTCACCCCCACATAATAATCTGAGGTACAATATCAGGGGCATATATTATGACTAGAAGAAAATGGTTTGCTTAGTAATGGGTTCTAATATTAATTTTCTGACAAACTTAATTGCATACAATCACTCATGTTACTATTTGGTGTCCTAGAACACTACCCTCCCTTTTTGCCCTCTTCACAAGGCACCAGCCTCAGAAGCTGAAAGCACAGCTGCTAAAGGACAGATGGTACAACCTGTGGCTTGAGAGCCACAAGGCATGACATAGCCTGCTTTAGCCCAAACTCCTGTCCTTGCCGCTGGGAAACAGACTCCACATGAAGCCTCCTGTGCTCTTACCTTTTCAGACAGTACTTTAAGTTGCACTGTGTCTGATACAGCAGTTTTGACAAGAACTTCTGAGACCTACACAGAAGTTTTGACCTAGAGCAAACTTCTTTGTGTTAAACATAAGACCACACTTCAGTATCTGGGCCCAATAGGAAAGAATAGGACAAAAACACGCCACAAAACAACCAGGTAGCACACAGGTGCCCAGTGTAGCACTACAAAATACTGCTTAATTCTGTACATTTGTAGTAATATTGAACACTTTGAACTGAGATGAAGGGTCCTAGTGATGCCCTCATCTCAACTGCCTTCTTGATTTGTAAGAAATGACTCACTAGCCAGGCAAACACCCATCTTCACAGGATCAGCAAGAGATCCAGTAACCATACAGCCACAGTCTTCACCTCAAACCACAGCCTAAGCAGAGGTAAAGTACCCTTAAGCTAATGAAGTCTAGATTTAATTTCAAAACTGAAAAATACTGAAACCAACACTAAGGCAGACTGATGGACTACTTAAACTCTCAGTCTTTCTTACAGCTGTGTTGGGGCTTTTTTTATGGAGGTGAGATACTGTATGTTATAGCTCCCAGAATGAGCCAAACTCAAAACAATCAGGAAAGAGCAGCAGCTGTGTTATCCCTTTAGATCTTCTTCCAGACCACCAGTGCCATTGCACACGGGCTGAAAGCAACAGTATCTTGCTCTTCGTTTTTAAAGAAAAGGAGAATTTTAAGTAGAAGCCCAGGAGCAAATACTTACTGAAACAAACTTCGTCCTATATGTCCCAAAGCACTCAAGAAAGATGGAGGTTTTGTGGAAATGATAACGAATTAGATGTGTGGAAACAGTAGATGTATAGGTTAAATGTATAGAAAGAGACAACATTGCCAGCACTTTCACAGCTCACTTGTCATTAAACAAAGATGTTAATCATCATTAATTCAGCATTTCAGTGTAGACTACCAAGTTTGGTCTTCAGCTTTTAATTAGCATTATGCTTAAATGTCTCTGTAGAACACCTTTTTTGATGGTTACAAAAATATTAATATGTTATGTATGAACGGTAGTCAATTTAAACACACAGGAAATGTCAGTCATTCAACTTGATGATAAATGTAAAATACTTCTTTACAGGCTGAAAATATCATACTGGCCCAGTGTACCAAACCCAAGAAACAGCAGTGCACTCCAAGATACGGCAAGTACTCTTCTGACAGCATGAAAGAATACACAGGGGAGACCTTTAATTAACCTATAATGCTAGTTATTTGTCCTTTCACACTTCACTCTAGAAAATGTCTAGTATCAACAGCTTGGAAGCCAGAGCAATATTCAAAATATAGGGTGGGGGTTGATTGTTACGTAGGCATAGGCTGTATACACTTTTAAAATTAATAAAGGTCTCTGACTGTTTTGAGTACATGGTAGAGCCTTTTTAAAGGCATGGTTCTTAAAAAAACAAATCAAAGCTGAATGGGGATAGATGGAGTCTAAAGAGAGAAATTCCATTTTTATCCCCAGTTAGTTTTCACCAACTCAAACTGATTATTAAGTACAAGTTATTCAAAATACAAAGTAGTGAATTGTGACCTAATTCCAGAGGTCTCATGATAGAGGCCATGTAACATGGTGTTTTCTGAAGTCTGCTCCTCACTCTTCAGTCCCTGCTTACCTCCAAAACTATCCAGGGGCTCTGGCTAGCAGCTGGTAGCTGTTTGAGGAGAGCACCTACTGGTCAACAGGCACCAAGGTTCAGCAGCATGCTCATATCTTGCCCACAGCTTTCTCATATGTTTTGATAAGTATACCTGAATTTCAGCTCTAAAGAAGAAGGTAAATCAGTAGTAGGAAAAAATACAGCTATTAGAAGCAGCTGCTGGAGACCACATTATCCACTTTTGTCCATTAGTAGATTTATTTGTTTTTTCGCCTTCTTGCCTTCTCCCTTTTTATAAGATTTCTGCTGCAGTTTTGGTGACGTCTGAGACTAAAAGTCCTCCTTTTAGAACACCTAAGTTTATCTCTTAAGCCTCAGACCACCTGTGATTGTGTTTTTGTAGCAGGAATTAGTACTGCTTTCCTTTATAAATCTCTTTTTCTGGAAGATCTGAACTTAATTTGTCACTTGATAATCTAGCAGTTTCTCCTGTGAGCTTTAACAAGCAGACTTCTATTTTGTCAAATTTCAGGCACTGGCGAGTAGATATCTACAAGCCAGACACTGTCCAGAACTGGGATACAGAGTGAAGTAATCAGAAACAAAATTTCAGAAGACCCTGATAGTCTGCTGATAATCAGAAGTTTTGCTGAACATCAGCATTGCTTCCTGTGACAGAGCAAGCATAGATTTTCATATTCCAGATCAGGGCTTCCTCACTTGTTTTCTTCCTTTCTTCCACCTAAATGCAGATGAAGAAGTGATGAGTTCAGAGCTAGTATCAAGTGGTCATTTTGCAATGAAAAATTGCAAGTGAAATACACTGAGACTGCATGCTACAGAAAGGACAAATAGGTTTTATGAACCACAGTGCCATTTTGACATAAAACGTTTAAAAGCAAAATATATTAATTTAAAATTCCTTTCACTTTCCCTGCAGAGGCAAAGCAACTATCAAAGAAAATGAAGTCTGTATTAACCATGCCTGGTACAGAATACTGTAATGCTGATAACATGTCAGACACAGAAATATCAGATACCAGATAATGGTTTGGGAGAAAGCAGAAAAAGCACTGTCAGGAGATGGTACAATAAACAGGTTACCAGATACATTGTCTAGAAGTAATTTGGTATTCTGAACAATTAATGAACTGTGGAGAAAGTTATTCCCCAAATAGGCATGGCAAAACAGAGGCATTCATTCGATTTGTAGTTGTTTCAAGACTGAACTGCACCAGTTTAGTTGAGCAACGTAGCAACTCTTGACAAAAACACGAAAATAGTCCAGATAGGCAGCAAGATGACTTGTTCTCCAGACAGAGGATTACTTAACAAAATATAAGTCAATGATACATCCCATGGTACAGAGCAGCAGGAGGAACTGGAAACACTCTCATTACAGAGACCAGGAAAATGAACTATGGAAAACTAAAATGTCCGTCACCCAATCAGCCTCCTGTTCTTCACATATAGGCAAGATTCTTTGAACATGCCTCCTTCTTCACCTACTGCCTCTTTCAGACAGAATCATAGCGTTGCTATGTCGTTTGGGAAAGACCCCATGATCCTCAAGTCTAACCATTAACCAGCACCAATGCATTCACCACTAGTCCATGTCCCCAGGTGACGCATGTGGACTTTTTCCAAACACTTTCAGGGATGTGACTTTTCAGGACTACCACGTCCCTGGACAGCCTGACCACCCTTTTAGAGAAGAAATTCTTCCTAATATCCAACTAAACATTTCCTGGTGCAACTTGAAGCCGTTTCCTCTCATCCTGTCACTTGTTACCTAGGCAAGGAGACCAACTCCCACCTGGCTACAGCCTCCTTTCAGGAAGTTGTAGGGAGTGATAAGGTCTCCCCTGAGCCTCTTTTTCTCCAGGATAAACAGCCCCAGCTTCCTCAGCTGCTCTCCACTGGACTTGCACTGCAGACACTTCCCCAGCTCCATTGCCCTTCTCTGGACATGCTCCAGCACCTCAATGTCCTTCCTGAATTGAGAGGCCAAGAACTTGGCACAGCACTCGAGGTGTGGCCTCACCAGTGCCCAGTACAGGGGGACAATCCCTGCCCTGGTCCTGCTGGCCACACTATTGCTGATCCAGGCCAGGATGCCATTGGCTTTCTTGGCCATCTGGGCACACCCTGGCTCACATTCAGCTGCTGTCACCAGCACCCCCAGGTCCTTTTCCTCTGGGCAGCTTTCCAGCCACTCTGCCCCAGCCTGTGGAGCTGCCTGGGGTTGTTGTGACCCAAGGGCAGGACCCGGCACTGGGCCTTGTTGAACCTCACACCGTCGGCCTCAGCTCATGATCCAGCCTGCCCAGATCCCTCTGCAGAGCCTTCCTGCCCTCCAGCAGATCAACACTCCCACCCAGCTTGGTGTCACCTGCAAACTGACTGAGGATGCTCTCAATCCCCTCATTCAGATCACTGATAAAGTTATTAAACAGGACTGGTCTCAGTACTGAGCCCTGGGGAACAGCACTGGTGACTGAACACCAGCTGGATGTAACTCTATTCACCACCACTCTCTGGGCCTGGCCATCCAGACAGTTTTTCACCCAATGAACAGTGCACCTGTCCAAGCCAGGAGCAGCCTGTTTATCTAGGAGAATTCTGTGGGAAATGGTATCACAGGCTTTACTAAAGTTCAGATAGACATAATATCTATTTTAGATTTGGTAGCTGTGGAATTTGGGCTGCTCTTCATAAAAAAATATTATAATGAAGGTGCATATCATACAGGTCTTTATTCAAAACAAGGCAGAATTTAACCATGCAGTGATGTCTGCTTATCCCATTACAAGATAAAAATAGAGATATTTTATGTGGTATTGCTGAGATTTCAAAGAACAGCATTCGCATTCCCGGTCAGGTCACAAATTGTAAGAAGAAAGAAGATAAAAAACAACACAGAATTACTTATTTCTTGCAAAAAAACAATGTAACCAAATTTAGAGCAAGCAGAGAGGGGGGAAGGAGGGTAGAGAGGAAGGAAGGAAAAAAAATCTAATAGCTATACCAGCCTGTCCATAATTTAAAAAACATTATGGAAAATGTGGGCAAATACAGAACAGTCTAAGTGGAAAATAAGGAAGCTTGGTGTTACCAAATGTTCTCCATTTAACCACCCAGAATTTGCAAAAGCTTGTTACCTCAGGTATACTCAGATCACAACATGGCATGAAGTTTAATAACAAACTGTTTTTAGCAGCTGACAGCTTAATCTTGTCTGGCTGCTGTTCAAGTTGCTGCCTTTTTACAGTAACATATTTGCTAAATTTTTTGAAAGCTGTTGTTCTCAGAACAGCACATCATGAGGCTTACATTTTATCATCACTGCTTTTGGTTCCAAGTAAACATAACAGCAAGAAAAACTTTGCTTAAATACTATGGGACTGGAGAAGATGGTCCTCTAAAACAGGGAAATAAGTATTTTCATTCGTATTTCTGAAACCAAAGATGAGACAAAATGGATTAATTAGCATATTATTCTTTTTCCTTGTTTTGTCTCACAGACTAATTGGACACCTGTTTCAAGGTCACTGCTTCAGGCCCTGTCAGACAATGATACCACCAGCCTTTTTGTCATAGAGCATGAGTCAAAGCCTCCTCTGACGCTAGACCTCTTCACAGACAGTGAAGAAGACAGCAAGCATGACACTTGCCAGTCAGAAAAACCTAGCAATGACATAGACGTGAGCCTGAGGCGTGAAGAAATCACTGCAGAAGCAGTTACAAGTGAAGAAGACATCATTTCCATTGAAGTACCGCTCTTGAGTGACTATGCCAGCATGGAGTTTAGTCAGAAAGCCCTGATGAGTCTGACAGTGAGCATGTCTGAAAGAGCTGCTCATCCTCATCTGGAAATGGAACTAAGCAGTAAGCCAGCACAAACTGTGCATAAGGTTTTGTTTGCTTCCCAGGACTACCTCAAACAAAGCCAGGTAGTACTTTTGCCATCTGGACCAAATTTCATTTGGGACAAGTCAATTAAAACTGAAGCATCTTCATAATTTTCCTTACCATAAAATCAAGTTCCAAAACTTCTGATACTTCAGTGGAGCCACTAGGACCATATGGGACAGTGAGCTTGTGACAATAGTTATCTCCGCTACTGTAAGCTTCCTTGGTGAAAAAGATTGATTATACGATTAGGTTAGCTATTTCACCACAGTCATTCAGTGGAAAGTCCTACCATCTTCACACAGGCAAAACTTTCAGGGACTTACATGAAAAATTTTCCAGTAAAGTACCTCTTGTTTGGTATTTTTTTCCAGGGCACTCAGAAGCTGTTCAAGGTTTCCACTCTAGGCACAATGTCATTGTAGATATCAGGAAAATTCTCTACTCACTAAGACCAGCTTAAGATCTGATTTTCAGATCACGTAAGTTCTTCAGCAAAAAAATATCAGCAAAAGAATCTACCACTCCAAAGAAGCTCTCCAGCTGTCAAAGCTGGCCAAAGAAATTAGTGCAAATCTTTCAAATTAGGAATCAAACAATTTGGTTTTTGATCTATGTAAAACACCATTAGTGCTTTACATCCTAGAACTTCACAACTTTAGTCACTGTAGATAAATAGAGCAGTGTAAGTGAAGATGATAATGTTTCCTTAACAGTATTGGAGTTGTTATTTGTATTAAATTAAGGCTATTTCCTCCTACAATTATGTACACATTCAGAAAAACCCATCCATAGTCTGTGAAGAAGTGTAGCTGCAGATACGTTTTCACACTGCATGCAATGACAATAACTGTTAAACAGACTGGAGGAGCTGAGCAGATAGTTCAGCTAGCCATCCCTCCAAAGACTGCATGGAAAGAGGAGCCACTGGAATACAGGGGATAAAAGGGTCTTTCTCAATATGCTTTCTATGACTCCATTGTGTACCTCCACAATTCAAGGAGTCTGAACCATTTTCTGGCTTACAAGAGTTTCTCAGTCACGAACTCTGCAGGCTTTAATGGTCTGCACTTATTGTAGAAGACCCGGTTTGTTGTTGTTGTCTCAAGTTTAAGGAGCATTTTTTTTAACTTGCTTTGTGGAGAAAGAAATTGGTCAACTGTATCCTAAGAACCAGAGAATCCATAGCTGGACATTTTTTAAAATTCTCTCATTAAAAGTAAAGGATGATTGACATTCACACAAGTATTTCTACTCATACTAGGCAGTATGAATTATAGAATAGCCACGCTTGCAAAAACTCAGAGAAACTCCATATCTCCCACTTCACTGATTTAGTGAGAATCCATAGCAAAACCTGGTTTATTAATTTTCCTTATTTATATTCATTCTCTCTTTAATTACATCTCTCTATGTCTGTTAAGACTGCCAGGAACAAACCTGTATTTCACAGTGGTTTATGCACTGGGTTTTTTCTTAGCTGTTAAAATTCGTTGTTCTCCCACAAAGCAATGTGCAGTCATGGTTGTTCAATCTCGTAACTGAAACAAGGGGTAAGAGGAGCACTCCCAGAGACTGCACAAGTTTGGACAGTCTTTTAAATATCTTCCTTCTTTTTTTAAACTTTAATCTGGTGACTTTGCCTGATTTGAATTTAAGAGAATGCAAATGATCCTGCTATTAGTGGAGTTATTTTTATTTGTGATATCTAGCAGTGGTGTTGAAATGCTACAGACAATGAAGTCCTGATATATAATCATTATCAAGTAGTCATAATTTGTCCATTTCCAGAATATAAGAATTATCCATGCTCCTTACTTATAATATTTCTTTCATTTCTGGTCAAAGAAACTTATTTTCCTAGTGCAGTTTGTACCTTCAGTAGCTTTACTCAGCCCTGTAAACACTGAATTCTTATTTTCCTACTCTGCACCTACCAAACCAATATGTACTATTCTGTTATGGATAAAGTATGTATAAAAGTAAGTAAGCAGAACCAAACCAAAGGCTTGCAAGCAGTTTCAGTATAGGAAACAGCCTTGATACGTGAAACTCAATAGACAGCGTGGGCTTTTAATCAGGTGATTATAAACTCCAATGTACTAGCCATTGTCTGACATCTTGCTAAAGAAAATGCATATAGCAGAATAGGAGAATTGTACTAGAACCACCCACGGATATTAAATAGAAGGGATAGATGTGTTCTACTTTCAGTTATAAAGTTCACAATATATTTAATTCTTAATTGATCTCATTATAGCAATATTTGTACAATGGCTGTAAACAGTACATTTGAGAGAATAAGAGATACATGAAAAATCCTGGTGTGGAGATAAGATATAAATTAAGAACTCATCCCATCATGATGTATCCTTTCAGAGCAAAGAAAGAACCTTTTATGTGGAGAGAAATAGAAGAGTACACTTGCTGAATAGTTTCATGCAGCCAAAAAGGAGGTTTATTTGGAGTAATGTACTTACTCAGGGACACAGGATTAGGAGACATGCTGTGTTCAGGTCTTCAGGTTAGGTAAAAATAGATTTCTGTGGTTCATTTTTTTGGCTGGCTCCTCTGTGGAGATTTTTAGTTCAGTTAGAAGGGTCCTACAACAGTCATCTAGTTGTACTCCTTGACCTCTTCAGGCAGTTTAAAAAAATTTGTGCACATACTGGTGTATAGTGATTGGAGAAGCCTTCCTCTACAAAGAAATATGTAAGATATAGTTCATTCCATGTGCTGTAATACAGTTCAAGTGGTCTGTGTACCATTCTTAGCTTCAATATATGTCACGTCAAGTAAAATTGCAGATATGAAGGCTCAAGACCACAAAAGACAAGGTATTTTATAATTAAATTTTTGAGTTTTTTTCACAGTCAGCATAGCTCTGGATGATCTCTGCTAGCATTAGTGAGAATTTAGACATGGTAAAAGCTTAGACAACCGAAGGCCTGGAGGCACATCAGCATAGTGGTTTATAGCATGGGATATTATACTGCAAGGTTACAGTGCTTTAGCATTCTATATTTACAGAGAAAGGAAAGTAACACTCAGTATCTAATATAGCACAAATCTAGGTTAGTACACACATTTTTTTTTCTGGTATCCAGAGTACATGTTTTTTCTTGCATGGACATGAAGTTTTTTTTATTATTTTTATTTTTTTTATTGTATTTTTTATTTAGTGCTTAAAGTCAGACTACAGTGCTACTACTAGCACTGAAAATTAAGACGGTGTGTCAGAGACAAAACAAACAAGTACTCATCCTGGAACAGGAGACTGCTGCAAGCACAATATTGTAGAGGTGTACTCTGTATTAGTTAACAAATGAATAATAATATCTACCAAATATCTACAAATTACCCCAGAATCTAAGCCTTTGAGGTACTGTAACAATCCTTAAAGCCACTTCTATGGCACAATAGTATCTGCACTCGAGCAGAGTTGTCTGGAAAGCAGAGAACACTGGGGCATCCTGTCAACCCAAGTCAACCACAGTTATTGCTACAAAAATTGTAAAGTAATGAAGCACTTCATGAAAGACCTCTAGTTACAGAAGATACTCTTGGAGCCCTTGACTCTGTGTCACAGGCTCTTGGTTTGCCTGTTTCTCTCTGTCAATGGCACTGTAATGTCTGCTGCCTGAATGATGTTAAATGTGCTCTGGTACAATGTTGATGGAATCTGTATGAACATGGGTAATAAAACTTGTGACAGCTTACACCACTCACTTCTGAGCGCTGTTTATAGAAGACTGCTAAGACAAATCACTCCATGGCAGTGGGGTTGGGATGGGAATAATCTTATCCTCATACCTATTTCAATTCTACAGCAGAAGCACCAGTTTGATAATGTCGTGGGTTGACAGGTTT
>VZTF01000264.1:169150-247328 GCA_013397755.1 Cnemophilus loriae | reverse complement strand
AGCTCCTGTGCTGGGCAGGGAACGCTTCTGGGGAAGGGCCTTCAGTCTCATTAGTTTCCATTTAAATAAACCATTTGTTTTATTTCCATCAATCTCTCCAGCTTGCCACCTTCGGTCCCACAGGACAGAGCTGCGTAAAGGTTCGATCCCGTCTGTACAAAGTCCTGTCCAAAGTGCCGGAAGCATCGAGAGCTGCCTTTTGAGCCTTGTTCTCCCCTTGGGTTTTACAGAGGGTGACAGACTCTGCCCTTAAGGATCCAATGTCCATTTTCAACATTTATCCTACAGCTGGATAGTTCAGGTAACAGGGATTAGAGTCCGTTCTTAGACCCAGCACAGGTTTTGTCCCGCAGAGATCAACTGAACTTCCTGAGACAACACACCGGTGATGCACTGGGACTTTTGGGTTAATATTGTGTTTTTCTAAGGTGATTCTTGTGAGGTTGAACTGAAGTGACTCCAAAAAGCTGAAGCCCTGACATACAGTAAGCTGTGCTGCAGGATCTGGTGCCCCCGTTGTGGCCCACCTTTCCCTGTTCCCAGCGTTCCCTGTTGTGTTGTCGGTGCTGCTGCTCAGAGCAGTGGGATGGGCAGGTGTGTTCTGTTGCTCTGGGCTGTTGTGCTTCCCTGTGCTGCTGGGCTGGGAGTGCCGTGCCGTATGGGAAGCAGATTTTCAGGCAACCTGCCGATCGGTGTCACGCGGAGAGCACAGGGACTCCGGGCGGGCAGGTGGCAGGGGTGAGGTACAGGCGGTTGTGCTTCCAGGTGTGGGGAGGGAGGTTCGTGTCCTAGGCCTGTCCAAATAACACCTTCTGGTTCTCTGCTCTGAAGGGGGGTGTGGCTCTGGCTGGAATCAGTCTTTGGGAAAGGAGCTCTGCTCCCTTTCCAGGAGCTGTCGCTGGTCCTGCATCCCTGCACCGGGCGGGTCATGTGTAGGTAAACGTGTCTGAGCACTGTGATGTGGTCAAAGAATAGGGTTAACCGTTTGGAAAAGTACCTTGGGGTGAGTGCAGTGATCCATGAGGATGGAGAGGGGCTTCAGCTGAGGCGAAGAGACTTGGAGAAACCTTTCCAAGGAGGCACTCGGGAAGACGAAAGGGAAAAGATAAAAGACACTCCCTGGGACCCCGCATGCTGCCCTGCCTGCTCAGGTGCAGCCCCTTGGCGCAAGGGCTTTTCCTTTGGCATTTTCTTGGATCAATGCTGTGTGCCCAGGTGCCTCCAGCTGCTCCTCAGTCCCTACAAAATGCTCCAGCATTTTGTGTTCCTGGAGGGACACTCGGGATGCTCCTGTCGGCCCCTCTCATCTGGCAGCTCCCTGAGCAGGTGAACCCAGGTAATCTGCTGAAAGCAGCCTCTGGCAGGACCCACCCCCTCCTCATCCTCACTGGTCACACCTGCGGCTGCTGCACCTTGGAGTGGGGGGTGAGGTGGAGAAAGGTCCTGCTGGTCGTTCCCTCCCCTGCACAGCCCGTTGTCTGGCCCTGAAACATGCAGGCTCTGGGCTTTCCTTCCTATGGAAAAGAGCTATCATCTTTCTCCGGGGGTGGCTTGGAGAGATTTAGTGAGGACTTGGGGTTGCTGGGATAACTTCAGTGGTTTTAGGATTGGTTTTGGGGTGTTGAAATATTTTAGGGAGTGATGGGAACAGTTTAGGTGTTCCTGCTTTCTAAAGCAGGTTTGTGGGGCGTTAAATATAGTTTGGGCTTTTATAGGCCCCCTAAAATCCTGTAGGATCCCCTAAATTCTTCAAGACCACTGTGGGCCCTCCAAAACCCCTCACAAGCCTCCGACAGCCTAATAGGCTGACCCCACAATGTCTATAGTACCCCCTAAAAACCACAAAGCCCCCAAGACCCTGCCAGGAGCTAACAAAACGCCCAAGGTTCCCCCTTGCAATGACAGGGTGATTCTCAGCAGGAACCAAGGCCCCTCCCTGGGCTAACAAGCTGTCGCATAAGGTACCTCAGAGAATCTCAGTGCCTCTCAATCCACGTGACCCTCTGTTATGGGTTCTGGAGGATGCCCGTGTACAAAGAACTCGAGATGCATTTATAATTGCAAAGCAAATTGATTTTATTAGCCACAGTAGCAATTGATAACATACGGACCCCTGGATTCTTGAGAAGCCACCAAAGCGGAAGGAGACGAAGCACGGCTCCTGAGTGGGAGGGGTAAGCAGGCAGTGCACTTTCAGGGCATCCCCTGGATGAAAATGGTGTGCATCTTGTCCTTCCCTCTCTCTCCACTCCAGGACCACAACTCATATCTCTTTCCCGGGAGTGGCCAGTTACAATATCATCTCACGCAGGGCCAGCACGTGAGATGAGATGAGGTCGCAACGGCCTATGATACCTCCGTGCCAACAGCGGCTTCATTGTGTATTATTCCTCTTTCACAGCTTGAGTTTCTACTAATTGACCGATACCTTGTTTCATTTTTGAAGGTGAGGTTCCTATCAACTACCAATAAGGTCTTCTCCTCCATTATCTTGTTGACGTGCACAACAGTGGGTCAAGTATGGCAGGGCCTTAAACATATCTTCGGTCCCTGACACATGCCCTGAGCCCCTCAGTGTCTCAGGGGCGCAAGAAAGACAGCCCTCAGGAATCCAAGGCCAGACACAGCTGTAGTTCCTGGCAGATTGTGCCTAGAAGAAATCCTCTCATAGTCTCAATTTTAGGAGGCAGATTCCCACTTTTGGCTGTGGATGCCTGGGTGTGAATGGTGGCTCTTTCCCATGGATATGAAAGATTTCCACCCTCGTGTCTCGGAGCCAGTTCAGAGGAGGCCCCAGCGAGTCAAAGGCCAGCCAGAGCCCTAGTTCCTGGCAGCTTTTGTCTGAGAGAAATCCCTCAACTTTCGCAATTTAAGGAGGTGGCATCCCACATTCGGCCCCTGGCTTGGCAAGAGGCCTGGCACATCCTAGTCCAGGCTGTTGGCTTCATTTGCCACCTTCTACTGCAGTTATCCTGGCATGGGAACTGTTAAATCACAGATTACAGAATGAGAGACTTCCTGAAACAGAAATAAATTCCAGTTACAGAAAAGCTCCCTTGACACATTTAGAAACACTTCAGCAAAGCAAACCCTTGGAAAAAGCAAAGGTGATGTGTGGTTACCTGGGTCCCCAGGGTCTATGAGCTAAAGGGGAGAGGAATTTAATGATAGGGATATGGAGACAGAGAATAGTCAAGAGAAAAATGGGCTGAGAGACGGAGAGGGAAGAAATGAAAACGTCGGGGCAGGGACCTAGAATGAGAGCATCCAAGAAAGAAAAAGTGTACTTAGAATACAGGGCACAGAGAGAGAGAAAATAAAAGCTGGGAGGACATGACAAAGACCTAGAGGGTATACGGGGAGAAGTTAAAAAAATTGGAAGGCAGATAAATGGAAAAAGGCAGAAATAATGATGGGCTGAGATAGAGGACGAAGACAAAGAGGGGTGGGGAAGAGGATGGAAGTGCAGAAAGAAAAAGAAGGTAGAATGAGAGAGAAAGACGGGAGCTTGGAAAACAGGAGAGGGAGAGGTGTAGGGAAGCAGAAAAAATTCCATCAGTGGGAGAAAGGTGGGGTGGTAGGGATGGGATGCAGAAGAGGGGCAACATGGACTAATGGGTCCAGGACTCATAGCAGCTCCCACTCTGAGAGCTGCTGGGAGAATTTGACAGTTCAGATGTACCTTTGTGTCTCTCTCTCCTTCTCCATCACTTACTCTGTACCTCCAGCGGCTTGGCTGTCAGCCGTCTAACACATGAAATTAGTGTCTTACAACTTTTACAGTATGAGGCTTCACAAATACACAGCCTCACGTGCGCAGGCGCCGCATGGTTGCACATACAGGCCCTGCCGTGCTCGGCGGTGATCTGCTTAGAACTACGCTTAGAGAAAGTCTTCCTCACCCGGAGAGGTAGAGGAGATCGCAACACTGCTCCCCGGCAAGAATGACATCGTTTCCCCCTGAAATTTGCGGGGTTACGTCTCAGACTTTGTCCCTGCACCCACTCCCGCACCCCCCTCCCCGGCCACGGTCAAATCGGCATTCCTCGGAACGCCGTGCTGCCGGAGCTCATCTCCACTGCGGTGACCGACGGCCGCGGGGACGGCGACGACACACGCACCCGGAAGGCTGCGGGCCTCATTCGCCGCCCGGCAGGTGGCTGGGACGGCCCGATACGATGGGGCAGGACCCGGCGCCCGCCTCCGCTCGAGCCGAACACGGGGAGACCGGCGGCGCGGGGCAGCTGCGGCCGCATCCGCGCCCCGCCCGCCGAGCGCCCGTCCCTGCGGCAGCGCGCTCCGCCCCGTCGCCAGGGAAGTGAGGTCACGCAGTATGGTGGCTCGGGGCCGGAGGGGCTGAGGCGCCGGTGGTCTCGGGAATCCGTGTCCATCTTGCGCGGGAGCTGCGGCGACGGTCTTACCTGGCTCGCTAGTATCGAGCGGCGAGACCGAAGCCGCGATGGCATCCGAAGCCGCAGGACTGTGAGGCATCCGAACGAGAGCCAGCGGGCCGGGCAGAGCAACAGAACCGGGTCGCGGACGAGCCGAGCTGCCGCCATGGAGCTGAGGGTTGGGAACCGGTACCGGCTGGGCCGGAAGATCGGGAGCGGCTCCTTCGGGGATATCTACCTGGGTAAGGAGGATGGCTCGCTGGGGGTTTAGCTGGCCGTTTTGTGGCTCTGTGGAGAACACTGGGGGCCTAGCCGGGTCGGGCAAGTACCTGGGCTAGGGGCACAGCAGCAGTAATTCAATATTTCGTTGACATCGTGTCCTAATTCGGACAGTGCGGAAATCGGGAATTCGGCTGCCGCTTCTCGTTGTTGTCTAGTGACCTTGGGCACCGTTCGTGTCTGTAAAATGGGCGTAAGGGTAAAAATCGCCTCATTTGAAAACAAGGAAGAAAAAAACCCCAAACCACATAAAGCCTAAAGGCCCCACGACCCACCACATTCGGAAAAAGGTTTTGGGAAAGAAACGTATGCCAGGGTTAAATATCGCTGCAGTGGACTAGGAAGAATTGTTGTCAGAAGGATGTTTCTTTCTCTTGTGAGGCCTAAAAAAAATTACACAACTACAGGTCATTAGGTGGTAGTAAAAAAACCTTTAAATCCTTGAAATAATAGTCGTAGTTTGGCTAATCCTGTTGCTTGACCGTCGCCTGATCGTGATCGCTATGCAATTGTAAAACGTACAGGATTGGAATTGTCTTTGCCGGTCTATTATTGTAGCTGTCTGACATAATAGCCTACTGCTAATGCTTATGACAAGCACAAGTAGTGGCTACAACCAGCTTTGAAAGCAGGTATTTTTAAAATACTCTACATATTCTGCAAACTCTCAAGCCATTTAAAGAGGGTTAAATCCAAAGAAATGCGAACGTTAATGTCCCGTCCCGTAGACACAAGTACTCTGCTTTTGAAAACTGTGTTAACTTAGAAAAGCAAATCAGGAAAGCGGGGGGAAGGTGGAACTTGCAGGGGCTGAGGTTCATTGACTGCGTATTTGTGGAAGATAAAAATAATGTCGCTTGCTAGCTTGTGTGGTATGTTTGGCAGTGTATGCGGTATGAGAGGTGGGGGTTGTTTTTCTAGACAGCAGTGCTTCATCTTGCAGTGCACAGCTGGCATTCCAAAATAATTCGTTGGCTAAAGCTGCTTGTCTGCAGATAATGGAAAACTGGTTATCCATAATAGAGATCATATGCCTGATGAAAAATACGCATTTCTAACTGAAGGTATGTGATTGTCTAGAGACAGAGAACGTGATTCTTCCTCTCTGCGATGCATGTATAGAAGATTGAAGACGTGACCGTAGAAGATTGTGGTAAAGCTTGTGCAAAAATCCTTGTTAGCTTCCATTGGGATTTTAGGGGGCAGTTAAGACAGCAGTTAAAATCTGAGAAGTCTTAGATGATTTGAAAAATCTTAACTTTTGATTACTGCTCAGACAAATGAGTTTGTATAATAGTATTAATTTCAAGTACAAGTAAAATAAACATTTTTGTGTGTAACTTTTATCTCTACATATGCAGCTCATACCAGTGAAGTTGCACAGAAAGTAATAGTTACCTGCATGCTAGCGTACATGTTAATGCCATACTGAATTTTGTGCAATAAATCCTCTGGGTTTTACTTTTTTTTTATTTCTAAATAACTGTCGTGGATTTACTTTCAGGGCTTACTGCAAATGTCATGCCTGAGCCAGTAACTAGCATGGAAGTGTGTGAATGGAAGATCCAGCTGGTGGCATGGGTTTATTTTTCCAGGGGAAATTACTGTCTCTCAAGAACTGAAGCCTTTTTGTAGAG
This sequence comes from Cnemophilus loriae, assembly GCA_013397755.1. NCBI lineage: Eukaryota > Metazoa > Chordata > Aves > Passeriformes > Corvidae > Cnemophilus > Cnemophilus loriae. The sequence continues at coordinate 241,021 of VZTF01000264.1, read as the reverse complement.
TCGCATTTGGTTTCCCTACCATTGTCTGGTAGAACAGATATTTGAAAACTATGGGTTTTGTGATAACGAAGTGTGATCGGTTTTTTTAAAATTCCAGTTTCTGCTCGGTTGTTCAGACTGTACAGTAGGCGTAACTGTCTTAAAATAATTTCTAAAGTTGTTTCAGAAGTCATTATTTATTTTTAAGTACACGTGCCTTCTGATAGGCCTCAGCGAATTTGTAGATCACTTCAGCGTACGTTCCCAGCTCAGTTTTATGCTTTGAAAAGGAAGATTTGACTATTTTTGCCTGTTTCCAGTCCGAAGGTTTTGTCTTAAATGCAGCTACAAGGGTGTTGAAGGACGTTCCAGAGTAGAGGGGAGGGACTTCCTACCTTTTCCTACCCTTTCCCTTTTTACCTACTCTTGGAATAAGGAGCCAACAACACTGTTAGGAGCACGGTTCTTTCATATTCTTTCTTCTTCTCCTTCGTACCTCAAAATTTGTCTTCTAGAGTTTGGAATGGGGGTCTGTGGGACAGAATTTTTAAATGTAAGGCACTATTGTAAATGAGTGAGCGTGGACAACTTAAAGAAAATTAAATTTAGGAGTTTAGGTATGTTACCTTCCAGAGGAAGATAGGAAAGAAATTGATACACAGATACTCTAAATAGTATAAAAGGTGGACAGGAGTGAGTGGATCAGAGTAAGCATTTGTTTTGTTGCCCAGACCGTGAGGTCAAGTAGGGTCATGAAGACAGAGCAGTTGCAGTGTTTTCATGGTTTCGGTTTCTTGTGTTACATATATTTTTTTCTTAGGAATAAGTTTTGGGTTGTAAACTAATTTAAATAATTTCCAAGGCCTTCCTTAGGGAAGAGGACTTTGCAATTACGAGTAAATTAGAATATTGCATTTTAAAAGAAATCACTTTCACAACTTTAGTCTTTCTTTTTTACTTATAATTGGTGACTTCTCATTATACTGCTTGTTACTACTTTTTAATTAATGATTCCTTTCGTAGAACTGTTGCTTCTTGAATGTTATTACATATTCCTTAAAGGAAGCTAAGCTTTTGGTGAAGTACAGGGCGCTGTTAAATTTTAGAAACTTTTGTCTCAGGATTAAGGTGTAGACAAAAGCCCCTGCTTGGGGACAAGCACTGTATTGCTTGGCAAAATTATTTCCATTTTTGTGCCCCTCTCATTGGTTTTGCTGGATTCAGAAATACTAATTGCATTATTTAAGTACGAAATCTCTTGCCTTTAAGGGGAGGGCTTACACAGAAGGGGAGTTCAGGCTAAGGATCTTGGCTTTCTTAGGTGGTAAAGATTTCTTGGGAAGATCAAGTATGCTAAGAAGTGACCTAGCAGATCGAGACCGTAGTCTGTCAAGTGACAGTTTTAATAGTATATTGAGCAGAACTTGATCCTGATAATACAGGTTTTGACCCTCCTACACAGTTTTTGCGTTAATCGACCACAGAAGTCTGCAGGTGTCTGTAGAGAGAGGTGTCTTTCATTACATGCAGACGGAAGTTTGTGTCTGTTTTGGATCAGAAAAGTCTTTAAAAAAAGCCAATCCAACCAGAACCCCGAAACAACCCCATTGCTGCTGATCACTCATCAGTTAATACGGTCTTCAGTGTACACCCTCCCTGATTTTGGCTCCTGTGGAACTCGGGAGAGCAAGGGATAGTCAAGAAAGATCAGGAGTTGTGTGGTTCAAAATCAAGATTTTCATTTGGGGTAGGGAGGTGAATATTAAGTCCTTCTTCCTTGTGTTGTTGATACGTGCTTTCAAATCTCTGGGTTGATAGTCACTGTGATTAATTTAAAGTCGACCAAAATAATACATTCGTGAAACGTGAAAAATACTGGATTGCATATTGAAGAGCTTTCAGTTGCTGTGACTGTACCGTGACCGAAGTAACAGTCAAGCATCCTGTCACCTATTACGCTAGACAAAAAAGAATCACGTATCACGTGAGACAGATATATGTACAGCCTTTTTTTCCGTTTCCGTTTTTCAGTTGCTCACCTTGAGTTGTGATTATTGTACATAGAGTATGTTTTGTCAGTTTTTAAGGTGCATTGTGAAAGACCTAATAAATACCTACTGGGGTGTCCACTCAGAGAAACTCAGTGTTCCGGCAACACCACCTTGTTACCCACGTGCGCATGCAAATGGAAAGACATTTTATTAACGTAAAAAAAGGCGCATACTCTTGCGTGAGCTCAGGTGATTCCATGCAGTATCAGTTCCTGGCAAAGTGAACAGTCCGTTTTGAGGTGTGGGATGGTAGCGTGTCTTTGTAGCCTCAGTTTTCTTGACTTTATAGGATAAAAGCCTATGAAGCGCTGAAGTAGCTCCTTAATCACAGGAACAGGATTTTGCAACTATAAAAGTTAGATCAGTACACCGTAATGGTCAAAGAAAAACATATGGGAGAAAATGGGTAGGCAGAAAAATACGTAATTACGCATGCGTGTCTTAATTGCTTTGTGTGACTCCCAAAAAGGGCATTGTGGAACTGACAAAGGTACAGGTAAGAGAAATGGGAAATAATATGCAGTAATTAAAAATTACTTGTATGAGGAATGGCAAGAGTTTTTGAACTCTGAAAAGAGTTAAGGGAAAGTGAGGTAGGGTAAAAGTGTATGCAATCCTGATCATGGAAAAAGTGGCTACAAAAAGATTGTTTGCTGTTTCTCAGAAAACAAAACGAGACAACTAGTGAACCTCAAGTTAGGCTTTTAAAAGCGGGGATCAGATCAAACAGTAGTTGATGTACTTCACATGATCCTGAACCATGAGGTAATGCAGAAAAGGGCCAAATTCTGGAAGTAGAGAGACTCAGCAATATGTCTGTGAAGTGTCACACATTTCCGTTTCCCATTTTGTTTTTTCCTGTAGTTTGTAAGTTGCTTGGCTGCGAGAATGTGTATTTTCTTAACTGTTTGTTTTTAAGAGTCACTTTCTCCCTACATACATTGAAAGTGAACAGGTAGGCCATTTTTTGATTCCTGAAAGAAGAATTCAATGAGATTTAAAGAAAGCTTTTGGGGACTACAGATTCTTTAGTCTAGATAATCTGCCTTCCAGCCAAGTAAAATGAGGTGTCGGGGTACAGCCGGAGTATGTCAAGATCTAGGGAAGTTGTAGCCTCTGTTTCCAAGGCATAAGAGGAGGTGATTTGAATTCCTAGCGTTTCTTCCGTTGGCGGGGCTGCGTGCCACATTTGTACCTGTTAGTACTGAGCATTTCCACCACAGACTGGAAGTGGAAAGACATCCCTGAGAAGATGCACTTGGTTTAGTTTTGTTGTTTGTTTTGGTTTTTTAGGGTTTTTTTTAATGGAGTAGCAGCAATTTTGGCTTCTTGTGCTACAGTGTCTAATAGTTGTCTCTTGAAATCCTAGTCCGTTGGAGAATATCTGTAAGGTTTCAGAAGAATTTTTAGATAATCGTGGCTGAAAGTACTTAATCTCTGGATGTTTGCCATTGAGAAATAGTTTGGTGATGTTCATTTTGTTGCGGTCTTAGCAAAGGAAATGCATCTTAAAAAAATTTTGACCAATGTTTAAATTCTTCTGGTTTTAGGAACTGATATTGCTGCCGGAGAGGAGGTTGCAATTAAGTTGGAATGTGTGAAAACCAAACATCCTCAGCTTCACATCGAGAGTAAAATCTACAAAATGATGCAGGGTGGAGGCAAGCAAACTATTTTCCTTCTTCAGAGATTTTATTGGTTTTACATCTTTGATGTATCTGCCACCTGGCAGTTAATGTTCGGGATCTCTTCTGACAAATAAGGAGAAGGTGGGAAAGGTAGCAGGGTAGGTGAAGAGCAGCATTTCAGTTCTGCAAGGGTTGTAGAAGAGCAGTTCCAAATCCATGGCTACCATGCTTTATGATAACCAGTAAGATCCTCCAAAGTTTCTTGTGGTTCCCGAAATATTTAAATGGGAGGACCTTGTGCAATGTGAAACAAAGTTTGGTCCCAGAACAGTGATTTATTTCTGATTCTCATGGATCAGTGAAAGATAGTAACCACTGCTTTGGACCATTACACCTGGCTTGCTTATTATGGTAGCACAATTCTAAACTTTTTAAATTCGGGTTAATTTTTGTTGTACATTTTAGTATTCTTTCTTCTGAGTTAAAAATATTTCCTTGCTGGGAGAGTTCAAAGACAAAATGGCATTAGTAGTGGAGAATAGGAGTGCAGCAGCTTCGTAGCTACTGCGTGTTGCTCTGCTACAGTAACTTACTCATATATTTTGGAATTCCAGAAACGTAAGTAAGGTTCTCGTGCAGTTCTGGGACATGAACCCGGTGTAGTTAAGTTTTGCGTTTGTTTCATAGTCCCTTGAATTCTGCCTAAATGAGGCTATGCTTTGCATAAAGAGTACATTCCACGCTGTATCTCAAATTCCAAGTATGGTAATAAGACCTCTAGGAATGGATAATAATGTGTATTTGCATTTAGTTATTTTTGAATTCATGCCTCATTCAGTTGCCACCTGCGTGTAATCGGAATAGCCTTCATAGAGTAACATGCTTTCTTTAAATTGGGTGAATTACGGCGTTTCGTGCCAAAATGCATAGAATTAACTCAGAGTGAGGCATTTGAAAATCTGAATAAGGCTACCTACATACAGGTTGATTTAAAAATATTTGAGCATTTCTACATTTTTATGTAAAAAAGGTTCCTGAGTTCCTCCATAAATTTGGGCTAGTTATCGTAATGTCAAACTGAACGAATAATGTATCTCGTAAACAATGCTACTTTGGTAGCGATTCACTAAACAGCAAATACCATGGTACTGAAGGAGAGGCAGTATGAAGGAAGGGTAGAAATTCATTGCAAATTTTGATGAAAGAGACAGGTATTTCCTGGTGATTTTGTAGCCTTTGGAACCAAGTTAATTTCTAAGGTCTTCGTCGGTAATAACACTTAGTGGTTTGTCAGGGTCTTTATTTTCAGACTTCTAATTTGTGCCTGATTGCGTCTTAGAGACTACACGAGTATTAATATTGGTAAAATGCTTAAGGTTCAAATCCAGCAAAGATGCTCAATACTTTAAAGTTACACGGTAAGTAGAAAGACTGGAAGGTTTCTGGGGAAGAGGAAAAAGGCTATTTTTAGACCTCTGTTGCTATAATTTTGTATTGATTCTGCTGGAAGTTATCAAACATTTAATTTTGGAATGTCTGAAGGTAGCATAAAATATTAAGCTTCACTGTAAGTTGAAACACTCACAGTAATGACCCTCAGAATTCATCTTAAGAGCCTTGAAGATTTGTGTATATGAACTGTATAAATGAAATTGTTATACTGAATAAATGTGGGGTTTTTTTTCTAGTGGGTATTCCCACAATTAAGTGGTGTGGAGCTGAAGGGGACTACAACGTTATGGTGATGGAGTTGTTGGGACCGAGTCTTGAAGATCTCTTCAATTTTTGTTCAAGGAAATTTAGTCTCAAGACAGTCCTGTTACTTGCTGACCAAATGGTAGGAAACGGCTTTGTTATCTTGATAGTGCAATATGTTGGGATATTGAAATTTTTTTGATACAGATACATTTTATTTCTAAAATTTAGGGGTGAATAGGCTGTATTAATAGAGAAAAGATTCAAAATTAGTTCTGTTTCTGTAAATCCAGACTATCCCGTCAAAAGTGATTACCAATTCTTCTTTAAAAACTGGACGTGCAGTGTTTGCAAACCAGGTGTTGCACTGCTCAAAGACTAAGAAATTTCCCCAAGGAAGTTTTTGGAAGCAGATGTAAAATAGACATGGGCAAAGAGCTGGGAAGAAGGTTTGTCTGTTGTCTTCTAAATTATGTTCTCTTTAATGCCCTTATATTTTACAATAAAAAGGGGGGTTGCCTCTTTCATTATTAAGACAGAATTGCTAGTGTTTTTGTCAGAAAAAAGTGTATGCTTAATCTCTTGACAATGATTTTTTTTGTGGTTCTGTATTTAGATTAGTCGAATTGAATATATTCACTCTAAGAACTTCATCCACCGAGATGTGAAGCCAGATAACTTCTTAATGGGCCTGGGGAAAAAAGGCAATCTTGTCTACATAATAGACTTTGGACTAGCAAAGAAGTATCGAGATGCTCGAACTCACCAACATATTCCATATCGTGAAAATAAAAACTTAACGGGGACTGCCCGTTACGCATCCATCAACACTCATCTTGGAATTGGTGAGCTGGGGAAAGCAATCAATAGAAACTTCAAAAGTGTTGATGCATGTAGTTTTAGTGCAAGTGGATGTGGCTTTGTGGAGGCATAGGAGACAGTCCCTGTTTTTGACACCCAAGAGTGCAGCGTGCATGGCCTTGCATATCTTGATTAGGTGGGATTCAGTCACTTTGTAATGTTCGGGAATTAGCGCATATTTTAATAACTGCAAGGATAATAGGCTTTTCTTGCACTGAATGAGTTTATCATGGGCATAGTAACTCTCAGCTGTCTCTTGTTTTTGTAAGGGTTTTTATAACAGTGTTGTTGCACAGACTTTTGTTTTTCCAGTAGAAAATAAAACCTAATGAGTTCACTTTTTTATGCTGTTGTAGAGCAATCTCGCAGAGATGACTTGGAGTCCTTGGGCTATGTACTGATGTATTTTAACCTGGGCTCCCTCCCCTGGCAGGGACTGAAAGCAGCAACAAAGAGGCAGAAATACGAACGTATCAGTGAAAAGAAAATGTCTACACCCATAGAGGTTTTGTGTAAAGGATATCCTTGTAAGTTACTCTTCTGTGACACTAGGCCTATACGTGTTCAAATTTTAGCGGTACATCTCCTTTCTTGACATTAAATTCTACCACTCTTTTTCACCGTCTCTCTCTCTCTCCCTCTTTTCCTCTCCCTCTCCTCTTCCCCATCCTTACCCCCCATGATTTTACCACATCTGTGGTAAAAATACTATACCTGAAGACTGAGATCTTTTGTGTTCATAGAGCATTTCTAGCAATCCCTTGTCTCAACTGTTGAAGTGGCCTCAAGCGGAAGGGTAGCACGGTACATCTGATTTGCGCTGTATCGTTTGTGCGCCTGTTGGCTTGATAATTCGTGACAGACAAACAGCATTTTAACAAACTGACTGTTTGTCTGTCTGTGTGGGTACTGTTTCTTGGATGAATTAGATTATATGGTCAGATGCACTTCTTATCTATTGCAGTTGTTTCACTTGGGAATTATCATCCCATGTTCATCTGGTTTGGCCTGCTGATAGATTAGAATTTGTGAGAGGCATAAGAAACCCTCCTGTATCCTAGCATTGTGCCTCAAAGCAGTTCTGTTTCTCAGTTTGTTACTTACACCAAAACAATAATAGGCCGTTTTTGAGTCTTGTAAAATGATACCTAAATCTGTTTTAAAACTTAGTAATGCTAGCTGTCATCAGAGAATATTTTCATTTCGTGAAGAGTTCTGTCTCTTCTTTCCACCCTCTTGGCTTTGGCAACTAGTTACAATGGCAAGAACTATAGTTTTTGTTTGGGTTGTATGAAAATTCATCATTTTTGATGTGTTTCAAATGTTGCTTCATACATGTTCCTTTACATTCATGAACTATGTGTTTTCTCTGGGATTTACAGGCAGGGAAGACTAATCAGCTTCTCTTGTGCCATTTGTTAGAATTTCTTTCTTAATATAAATTTATATCTTATTTCATTTGGGAAGACCTAAAGTCAAAAGCTAGTATTTTGATACTGCTGTTTTCTTTCGTGCACTGAATTCGTTACAGTATTCATTTTTTTGCTTTGTAACTGATATTTTGCTTGCCATTTAAAAACAAGTGTTCAGACTATTGTAAATTAAAAATGTGGCATGACTTACCTGGGAGATTAAGTTTTCGTATGTTTTGTGACGTAGCAGACATGAATTTCTGTGTGGCTTAACAAAGAAATACTATTCCATGTCTCACAATAAATTGTGTTCAGTATATTCCAAGCAAAGTTTTAAACCTTTTCTCCGCCACCAACTGTTGGTTAAAGAACTGTACTATGGGATGCTCTCTGCTGTTGACAAACGAGATCTTTGCCTGTTCTGTGATAGAAAAATAATTAATTTTTCAGGGTTGACATGATAGGTCGGTTATAGTATTCCCTTTGGTAGATTTCTAGTATTAGATCATTATTCTTTTTCTTACGTTTAGGAGATCCTCTGGTTTTCAGGTTTGGGGTGGTTTGGGTTTTTTTGACTCAGAATTACAAAAAGCCAGTGTGAAGCTGAAGATAAAAAACAGGCTTTCTTTAATTGCAGCTGAATTTGCCACATACTTGAATTTCTGCCGTTCTCTGCGTTTTGATGACAAGCCGGACTATTCCTATCTAAGGCAATTATTCAGAAACCTCTTTCATCGGCAAGGGTTCTCCTATGACTATGTGTTTGACTGGAACATGCTGAAATTTGTGAGTAGCTCACATGGCTTCCTAAATCTTTGAATTTTTAATGGTTTTGTTTGGGTTTTTTTACTACATTGTCAGTTTTGAGTATCTTAACTGGTACTGTGAGATTGTCTTCCATTTTTCCTCCTGGCAACTCTACTGTTTAGACAAAAAGATCAGGAAATGAGGAAAGGCAGGAGATACAGAATCCGTGTTTGCTGTAAGGCTTGGATGACAACTAAGTTAGTTACAAGGCTTTTAATGTGGAAGGCTTCTTAGATGAGTCCTTCAGGGCAGTCACCAGGCTAGGTTGTGGAATTATTGCTTTCTCCCACCTTGATCTTTAACATGGGTCATTTGCAACTGTTGAGGAGGTGTCTAGCTGCTATAACAGCTAGATGCCCTATCAAACTTCAGTTCACACATTGTCCAGTTCTTTCTTTTCAGTATTTTTATCCAAACAAATAGTTGTAAGCTCAGTAATCCCCCAAGTTGTTCACTAGTCTTGACCCGTAGGGTGCAAGCAGAGCAGCTGAAGATGCTGAACGTGAAAGGCGAGAACGAGAGGAAAGATTAAGACATACACGAAATCCAGCTGTACGTGGATTACCCTCCACTGCTTCTGGGAGGCTAAGAGGAACGCAAGATGTAGCTCCTCCTACTCCCCTTACCCCGACTTCACATGCTGGTAAGTAAGCAAGTACCTGGGTAGGTGTACCTTGTAGGCTACTCTAATTTACAGTTTGTCTCTGGGCAGAGTTTGGCTTTTTGGTTTGGTTTTTTTCTCCCTTGCTTTTTGGTAGATTAAAGGTAATTGCATACACGCATTGCCTGGCAATTGACATTTGAATTTCTTTAAAATGTCAAACTATGGCCTTGATTCCTCTTGTTTGGTTCTGTGGAATTTTGATGTGCGAACAGCGAGAGTGTAATTTTTCCAGTGACCGTGTTAAGATGGCATTTCTCATTATGAGAATCTAATGCAGTTTTTCTCACAGCCAACACCTCTCCTCGGCCAGTATCTGGTATGGAGCGAGAAAGGAAAGTGAGTATGAGATTGCATCGTGGTGCCGCAGTCAATATTTCCTCATCTGATTTAACAGGCCGACAAGATACCTCTCGCATGTCAACTTCGCAGGTAAAAAAAAATAAATCTCTGTATTGAAAAAAAATGAGGGCGATTTGGTAAAGTTAATTTGCCAAAAGAACTTACCAGGTAATTGATGTGATTTCATACTGTTTTTGCAGATGATGTTCATTCATATAAATGCTTGACATTTAGCCTGAATGATGTGGGTGTAAAGAAATTTTTATTTTTACCTTGACAGCAACGAGAGGATGCAAAATTCTAGAGATGCAGCATTTTAACCTACAGTTATGAGATTTAGCTCCTCGACTCATTGAGTTTCTTATATCTGTTACCAGCGTAGAAGCAGAGTAAGAGGCAGTAGCAAATCGTGTTTCCAAATCAACCGAGCAGAGAATATTGGTGCAGAAAAGGCAAGAAACATTTGGTGAAGGATGGAAGGTGCAGTAGTGAAGAAATGTTACAGTGCAATGCTCTTAATTCAGAGCTGATAAGAGGCCGCATACATGGATGATGGATACGTTGCAGAAGGCTCATTTGAAGAGAATGGCAGGAGGATAAATGATAATGATTCGTAGTCAGCACTGAAATCATCCTTACTGGTCACAGTGACTTAGCAAAGAAATTTTAGGAATCTTTATTTTTCGGACTGACAGTGTTAAATGTGTTTCTAACTCTATGCTATAGCTGAAACATTCCTTTCTCAGCATATTGACAGTCTTGTCCCAAACAGTGTGTGGCCTGGCTTTGTGCACTTAACTTTCAGTCTTACTTACAGGATGGAAGTCAGCCAATCTATAGACATTCTGCAACATTTCTGGGAAAGCAGTGTGTTAGGGGGACCGGTGCAGTGACCTAAGGGTTTTTCCATCATGCCTCACTACTCTGCGGGAGTTCTAGCTGCATAATTTTTGCCAGAGACGCGTTCCTCATTGACAGAGCACGCTGACGAAAATTAACTCGGTTCCTTTTGGCTTCATCATTTAATTGGCAGAGTTAATTACTTTTGGATAGTACATGTTCTTACATATGAAATCTTACTGCTAGAAGGAACAGTTTTTTAGATGGGGGCCAGGTGGATATCTCTAACGAAGACTGAGAGTGAACTGTGTTGGAGAAACAATTCTGTTGTGATAAAAGCAAGGTGGGATTGGAGGGGGGGGGGGGCAGGGGTTGAAGCTGAATGAGTTGTTTCACCATGTAGCTGCGCAGATACTTGTGCTTGCACAAGGGATGAACAGTTCAGGAGCAGAAATGACTGGACAAGAATAGGGGATAGGTGAGGTTTTCTGTATTGGCTTTGGGGACAAGTTTCACCATCTTAAATTGTTCCCTGAACTGCTATTCCTGCCACCAGCAATTCTCAAGTTGAAGTATTTTTAAAGAGTATGAAAACAAAGAGGGTAGAATTGTGCATAGTTATGGATCTTGTAAATTTGCATAATTACCTGTTAGAAGAATGTAAAGAAGGTGCAACCGGACTGTTTGCAGCAATATCCAGTGAATGGACAATGGAGAGTGGGCACAAATTGAAATACAGGAAATTCCATTTAGACATACAAAGAAACTTTTTTACTATAAAGGCGGGCAAGGACTGTAACGTGTTGCCCAAAGAGGTTGTGGAGTCCCCCTTTTCTGAATTATTTGGAGCCCAATTGGACATTGTCCTGAGTGGCCTGCTCTAGTTGACTGTGCTTTGGGTAGTGGGATTGGGCTACATGATTTCCAGGAATCGTTTTTGACCTTGGGTATTCTGTGAGGCTGTGATGCAGAGTTCTGCCTGAACATTTACTTGAATGTAAAGATGGTTTCCTGGGGAAGTGTATATGCCAGGTCTTTGGCATTCTGAGCAAATCTCAGATGCTTTGTCTCTGTTAACAGTCAGATAAATAAGTAATAGCAGTAACAGACAGAAATGCAGTGATGCCACTTGATTGTGTTAGGTGAAAGTATACCTTTAATTTTTTTGCTATGTTCATGACGTGTCACTCAGTGTGCACGTGACACTTTTCTAAACATTTCAAGATACGAGTAATACAGTTGGGCTTGTAGATACTTTTTGGTTCTGCCTCGCTTGTAAAATGTGAATACTGTGAGGGCAGTGGATGGTTTTCTGAGTAGTCTTTAAACATCCAGATGTATAATTTGGCCAGCAGTACGGTCTGGCTTAATGGCACATTCCATATCTGCCCTTTTTAACACTCTGCTCCAAGTATAGGATCGCTTGGTTGACTTCTTTACAGTCTCAACAGTGGCCTAGTCAGGATCTTCTCTTGGGTTTCTTAGAACTAATAATTCGTTGTCCGCTGTATTCATTTAGTTCTTAAGACAGTGAACCAGTGCTGGTATCTACTCATGGTGACCGAATAACAGTGTGTGACTGTAGTATAATTTGAACAGATTCTCGTGGGCCTGCTGGAATTGGAAGGCAAGAGAGATTTGCAGTGGGAATGGGTTGGATTGGAAGGGACCTTAAAGATTACCTCGTTACGACCCCCCTGCCATGGGCAGAGGACGTTCTAGTAGGCCAGGTTACTCAGAACCCCATTCAGCCTGGCCTTGAACACCTCCGGGGATGGGGATTCCACGACCTCTCTGGGCAACCTGTTCCAATGCCTCACTGTCTTTATAGTAAAGAATTTCTTCCTAGTATATGAATCTACGCTCCTTCAGGTTAAGGCCATTCACGCTTGTCCTGTCACTACAAGCACTTTTTACATGCCAGGTGAACAGCCGCTCTTCAGTCTTCTTGTAAGCCCCCTTTACGTACTGCAGGGCCTGTAGTTCCCTGTGTCGTATTTCCCTTTATAAAACTGAGGGTTATGGTTTCCCCTTTTCCAGTCAGAGGGAACTACACTGGACTGCCACGATGTCTCAAATATGATTGATAGTGGTGTGGCCCCTTACTCAGTCTGTTCCCTCAGAACCCATGGATGTATGTCATCAGGTCCCACGGACTCGTGCACTTTCAGGTTCCTTAAGCAGTCCCAAACCCGGTCGTCTCCCACAGTGGATGGTTCTTCATTTTCCCAATCCCTGCCTTCACTTTCTGCAGCTTGGGTGGTGTGGCTAAAACACTTTACTCAGACTTCAGCTTATAACTCTTCCACTTGAGCTTGTTAGAGAAAATTCACTTTTCATTTTCCCAGTTCTCACTCTCTAGCAGGCAAGATGGTGCAAGTTGCAGGTGTTGGTAGCTTATGCTCTTACAGTCTTCATAATATTAAAGTAGCTCTTCTGTAATCAAAATTTATCCTTAGATGCTAGCCAGGTTACCAGTTATAGCCATAAGTTTCCAATTATCTTTATATCTTGTTCTTAGGAAAACCTGGAGTATTCAAGTTACGTAGCAAAGTCATTAAAGAGAATTTTGATTGGATACATGTAAGAATATAGAGAGTCATCCGAATCACTTCTTACCGAGAGAACCATAAAGAATAGCAATTGTTTGTCCATGTCCATTCCAAGGGTGCTAGCTTCCTTAGTAAGTCTTAAGTAAATACACCACCACAGGTCCTTTTTCAGGAAGTGCTTAAGCCGTACTCCTGGTAGAAGGCAACTTTTAGCGTTTGCCATGCACATCTACAGATGTTTTCTGTTAAGAACTACATTTGTTAGGGTTCTTATTTATGACTTGATAGTTAGTTTTGTTATTTCATTTACTTGTATGCCTTGGTTTGGTAAGGCAAAGGTGCGTCTGTAATTTCCACCTCTGTTCATCTGGAGGAAAGGCTGCTGCTTGTTAAACTCTGGACAGTGAAATGCACGGAGGTTACTCAAACAAGGAAAGCTACTTGCCTCTAAGTAGAGTTCTTAAAGACGACTACTCCACATGTTTATCTTTCTTTTTTCCAAACTGAATTCTGATCAGGTCAGATTGAAACTGAAAAACTAAGGCTGTGAATGCAAATAATAGGAACCAAAGTTCTCTTATGAAAACTAGGCGTTCTTGGAGAGATTTAATGCTCGTGGAAAAATGGTAGTTGGTAAGCATAGCAAAATAGGTGTCATTTATTCCCCACAACCAAGATAGTGTCCACATAGCACCTAAGTCATTCTCATTAAAAAGACATGCAGTTTCTAACACTAAGTAACAAGTGTTTATTGGAGTAACAATTACCATGTCTATGAAATGGTTCATGAAACCAGTGTTAAGTGTTTCTAATGAAATGATGTAAATTTTACGGCACGTGTTATTCAGTACTTTTCTGGATTATATGAAGTGAATGCAACAGTGGAAAACCTGCAAGTTTTGAGTTCACAGTGCTGAATATTAGTGGGAGCTGAGCGGTCAAGCACAGCCTATTCAAATGTGTATTTCTGCAGTATTCCCAAGTTCCGGTTGGGATGAAGGAGTGGAGGCTGTTTTCCTGTATGGGGGAACTATATCTGTGGTAAGTAAGGACTGAGGAGGCAGGTGTAATGTTGGAGAGGTTAGTGTGGTTTCATAATGAAAGGGCACTATTTCCTCCTTGAATATATGTGTGATACTGTAATGAACAGAAGTGGAGATGTTATTTTCTGTCATTAGTGAGGTGGATTAGGAGATCAGATTGTACAGTTTCAAATCTACTTGTTTCAGTTTGTCTGCAATCTCAGAAGATGTCTTGAGTGAGTTGGTGTAGTGTTTGAGACACAGTGATTTTAACAGGAAATAATGTTTAAGGAGAAAACACACGAAGAACCTATTGCGTAAAATTAAAATCGCTCACAAGTAAGGAAAGACAAAATAGGTGAAAATAGTTACCTACCGAAACAACTTCTGAAATAAGTAGACCATCTCTCCTCTCTGCCTTTGCATCAACACTGGATTCATTTCTAAGTGGTGTATTCAAGTCTAAAGCATGCCTGAGTTACAGGTCTGTGTTCAATGAAGGGTTGTGATCTGTGCTGGACAGAAAATCGTACCAGCTGTTACAAGATCCTTCTGCTCTTAAGCTCTCTAAGTGAATTGTTCCATAAGTCTCCTTTACACGTAGTTTTTTAACATTAAGAGACGTAGTAAAGGAGGTAGTAAATGAGGTAGTGAGTATTCTAGTAAAAACTACTTTGAATCAGTTCTGTCGGTCCATGTGCACAGACTGCCTCGTGAAAACAGTGATCATCTCAAGAGTCTAGTTATGGGTGAGTAGTCTTCATTTCCTTCGATGAAAGGTTCAGTCTGACTGCTCATGGTTGCACAGTAAGTTGTTTCATATTTTTTTTCTTGAATGCAGCGTGTTCAGCACCCAACAGTCAAAGCTGTGGCAAATTCCTATTGGTAATAGAGGTATTCTTTCTGTAGCTGGAAGAAAATATTGAAATGCTGCACAAAGAAATATTTGATTAAGTCTCTTTGACAGAAGAAGTTTTTAGAAGACTATAGCCAACACTGGCATTGAATAACTTAAGTGTTGTGCCATACTTCCAGTGCTTCTGCATTTTCCATTTCCTCATCCGCAAATCTTTCTCCACATATCCATCTTAATAGGCATCATACTCTGCGTTGTTCTTCTGACCCTGTCAGCTTCTTTTGAGGATTAATGATTTGTTTCTTTTACATGTCTCTTAATTTGATGGAAATGTCTTATAGAAGTCTGAAATCAGAGCTTCTCAAAATACAGAGTTACTACTGCAAGTTCAGGTTGGATTTTTGTTAAGACATCTTTATATATTGGGGCAGTGGAACTGTTACAAATTGCTGTCTTTTCCCCTACCTCAGAATAGCATTCCTTTCGAACACCACGGCAAGTAGCTGCTCGTCTCCTTTCGTTGGAAGGCAGCACTGGGTGAGTGCTTCTCATTAGACACCAAAACTTTATATGGGGTGGGGAAAAAACTCTTTGGAAACATCCGACTTCGCTCCTTCTACTCACGTGATCTCATAGTTGTATCTGTGCCTTCTGGTCAGATGCTTGATGAAGCACTGATTTTTCTCAAACTTAAAAGTAAATGTCCTTCCAAAAGCTGAGTTATTGCTGCTGTTCCACTTGGACTCTTAAACGGAATTGACAATAATAGTGACTTAAAAGGTCCCTAAAATTGTTCAAGTATCAACAATAAAATAAAATAAAATAAAATAAAATAAAATAAAATAACCGAGTCTAAATTTTAGCTGTATGAGAATTACATGTCTTTCCAAGGATGTTGATGCAGCAGTATGTCATCCATTAAAAACCAGATCTGCTTCAGAATCATAAAAGCAAAATACTTTTATGAAGACTCAGTTGACAATATTACTCAAATGAGGCTCTGTCTTGTCTTGTCGTGAATGGAATGTTCTACTACAGCCATATCCATTTTTCACTGTTTTATATTCTTATCTATGCCTTATGAGCTCTCATTTTAAAAATACTCAGATCTGTTCAGATCTATATTTAAAAAAATGTTCACATACTGACAAGAATAGTTGACCATGAGCATCTCAGAGGTAGACAGACTTGGATTTGGGTATTATGAAGTCCGTTCCACTGTTCAGTGCAGTAGAAGTTTCTGCCTTTCTGTGTGCAGCTTTTGGCTTTTCAGTCTGTTCTGCTTTTGGCAATAACAGGTTTCATATGAGAAATAACAGCTTTCAGCTGAACCTTAATGGCTGAGGGATGCTTTTCTTGAGTATTTTGGGAGCTTCTTTGATTTGCTACTTATTAAAAAAAAAAGCTGTGAGATTTTTCTGTTCCATAATAAATTCTGTTATATAACTCTTGTCTGCTGTCTCACTTTCTCTGTAAAGCCTAAGCTTGCATTAATCCTGTATCTCTAGTTGGTGAAGAATCCTGCTAGTCCTCTTCTGTTTTCTCCTTCTGCTTTGTGTGCTTGGCTGACTCTGCACAAGCTGCTTTGTGAACAGTTTATAACATTAAAAAGATCCAACTGTAAATGGCAGTTTAACACTTTAAAGATCAGTTATCAGATCTTAGTTTAAAAAAAAATAGATACAAAAAAAAAGCAAACCTAAAGCTTTGCATTGAAAAGCCTGTGTGCAGTCGACGTGCGGGTTCTGATCTGGGTTGTGCCTGCTTTGGTTGGCCTATACTGTGTGCCTTAGTATTCGTAGCTGTTTACAACTGAAATGAATACTGAATACTGATCTAGCTACTTAAATGTTTCATGCTTCTTAAATTGCAGAGATGTATGGTTGTTTTTCACTTTCATGGTGAAAGTGGTACTGAAATAATGCTGCACTCTTACTTCAATAGGTCAAGCTATGGAAATACAAGAAGTATCTTTTAATGCAATGTCCCATGGAAAGTGAAAAGCTATTGAAAATAATGAATTTCTTTTTTACCTTCTTAATTTTTTTTTTAATTAATTATCCATTGAGTCTATTACTGTGCATTCATAGTGTTTTCATCTGGTCGGTTGTTCCTTCTGCGCATGTTTATGCTCTTGTCTAATTTTCTTCAAAATATCCCGTCTGGCTGGAAAGGTGAATTTTCTATGTTAACTTCTAATAAAAGAGGAAAATAATAGGGAACTTTGTGTAGCTACAGGTGGGTGTGAAGCCTTGTATTGCTCATTGGATTTTAAATTCACACACTTAAATTTAGGCAATTAATAGTTTAAAAGTACATTGCTAGACACTTGTGTGTTAACTGGAAGGATATGTGCTGATATTGTCTTGTTTTTTGGCTTTGGTAGATTCCTGCTCGGGTTACTACCGGTGTTCTCCAGTCTGCTGTGCACCGATGAAAATTACTTTGCCACAGAGGGCAGATAATGCATGGCCGATCTCCCATGTTACCAATGGCTTTACTAGCAAAAATACCCTAAACTAGAGCGGAAATTGGAGTTCTCCATGTGACCTAAAAGGTGCTTGGAGGAATATGCAGAGACACCAGCGGCTGCCATTACAGGACGCTTTTGCCAGAAACCCAGTGACCTTAAGAGAACCCTGTGGTAACAGGGCTGGAAAAGAAAGATGGTTTACAAAGTTCACCGCCTGTTACTTGGATGGCCATTTCAGTTTTCCCTCTACAGGCGGCAGACTTTACTCCCTTTTTATTATTCTACTGTAACTATAAATCTTTTACTTGGTTTAAGAAAGTTTTTTGTATCATTTTGCTAAAATTATTGGCTTACTTCTCTGTAAAGAACTCTTGCTTTTGTCTGATTTAAAAACGTAGAATATAAACAAACCTGAACTAAATACAATGACTTGAAATTTCTTGTTTAAAAGATTAGTCTGCCAGGGAACATGTAAATGAATCCAAACCATCTGATGTTATTTAAATTGTTTACTTTCATGTATTGTCCCATGCTGAGTCGGTTTTCTCATGAAATTTTGTAAACTGTTAGAAGTTTATTTTACTGTTTGCTGTCTTCTTTCACACTGGACATTTAACTTTCTGTGTAACGCGAAGGAATTTTAATACTCATTGTGTTTCTTAAAAGAGGAGAACTAAATACCCTGCAGGAGAGTCTTAAGTATAGTAGAGATTGTAATGATGGATTTCTTTTTTGTAAAGAACATAAGGACAAAGTGAAAGACTGGCATTTGAGGAATTTAGAATTAGAAAGGTTGTTCTATCTCTCTGCTTAGTTTGGGTGAATGGATACTTTCAAACATGGATTTTACTGGGAAAATTTTGTTTCCTCTGAGGCTGGTTAGCTTGGAGGCTATTACAAGTGCAGAATAGACATTGCTGCTGAGTCGTCAGTGAATTTGCATGTTTCATTCGGTATCCACATGTTTATGAATAAATAAATACATTGATTTAGGCCTTCTGTTACATGCCAAGACTCAAAAAAGGAATTATTAAACAAAAAACAAAAAAACACCCCCCAAACATAGCAACCTATTCTTGTTGCAAAATCTGGAGAATTTTTACAATTCAGGTGCGTATCATATTTAATTCTTATGTATATTCAACCTGAGTATGCCCAGAGTCGTTATCTAGGCATGAATGACTCAGCATGCTCAGGTTGTTGCAAGTGTTGTTGGCTCCTGTTGGTTATGGAATCTGGGAAATTCTTCATACTGTCTCTTACTGTAAATGGTCTCATAAATGTACATGTTCTGTCCTTACGGTACTTGGAACAGTACCAGAACTATTATGACTGAAATTATGGGAAGTTCTGTGTTGGAAATGAAAGTATATACAGAGATTTTGTTTGAACAGTTAGGTGTTTTGAGAAATTCTTCCCTGCTCGGAGACAACTTTTAAAGGTGTATTGGTCTTCAGATTTTTATGGAGAGTAGTTTTTATTGTTTGGGTGTTGGCAAATTCTTTTTTGCCCCTCTCAAAAATCCACCTACTAAGTATTATCATTCTTCTTTGGATGTTTTCATAACATTGGCTATTTGCTTGTGTGTACTTTGGGTCAGACTGAGGAAATGTGTGTTCGGGGAGAGTATAGTGGGGAAAAGCTTGAGAATTTGATCGATTGATAAGTTTGCATAAGAGAATTATTTCCTCAGTTACTATAAACTTTAGTATTTTAGGCATGTGCACTACCATTTGAGCAGTTTTACACTTCACTGTGCTTTCCTTGTAAATATCTGTGGTTAATAGTGTAATGTTTGAGGGACTTACAAAAGCAGCCTTTTTATTTCCTATGTATCTGGACCATTAGATTGCTGTACTATACTTAAAAGTTGACTGCAGACTTCTAGAATTGTACTCACTTGTGGGCAGTTTTTGTCCTTCATAATAGTTAAATTCCATCATGCAGAAAATAGTTTGACTGTCTATATAAACCTGTGTATAAACCAGTATCTCAAAGCACTTCATTTGTACTACCACTGTATTTGTGTACTTTAACAGTTGTGTAAATACATTCATAATAACTTCTGTTCTTCTTTGGTGTAACTTACTGACTTGCAATGAATCCTTACCCGTTTTACCTGATGCAACTTTTTTCTTCTTTCTTTTTTTAAGGGATTTCTGTACCTACAAAGAATATTGTCAGCTGCAAACATTTCAAGATACTGTCTTGGTACCAAAACTTTCAGTGAAAGAGTTTGGTAGTTACGATCCTGGGGTATACAGGAGGAAAGAGAAAGCATTAATTGCTTTGCTCACAGAAAGCATGTCCTTTTGTCAATTTAAAGGTATATGGTTTTGTTTGGGTACTTCTTTTTTTTCCAGAAGTTTTTTATTTTGTACAAATGTTTTTGCTTATCAAGTAATGCATGGTATTGATAAGGAAGTATAATAAGGGAATTGAGATTGGATCAGTTATGGGAGCTAGGATAAAAGTAAGAAAAACAGTGAGCTCTACTCATGGTGCCCTGTATAATAAAATTCTAGCTTTTGCTATGTGATTCTCAAAAGTCTGTTATAATCTGAGGGTAGACACACCTTCAGGAACCGCCTGTGTTTTCTTATTAGCAGGCCTTTAAAAGTTGGATATTTTAATTTCTTCTCATAGTTTTCATTTAGAACTGTGTATATGCTTTTATGTGGAAAATACCACCTGTGCTGCTGTTTTACGTAATCTTGAATGGTTACAGAGTCCTCGAATTTTTTGTGGTACAAGTATTTAAAAAAAAAAAAAGAAAATAAATTCTCTACTTTAAGAGAGATATTAAGAGAAAATATTTGACTCCGTATATTCCATGTTAACTTCATGAAAATATTCAGAAATCCCCTGGAGGAAGGCATGTATAATTCACCATTTCCAGTGTGAAAAAATACCATAAGCACAACTATTTGTCTTTGTTTCCTCATGTCCCAGACCCTTGCGTCTAGCACTGGCTAGAGCAGCATACGTGTTGATTTCAAGAATATTTATTTTCTCTTTGTAAAGAATTAAATAAAAAGGTGTTTATTTCATTCTTTAACTTTGGCTTTACAAAAGCTGCTCTTCACACGTACAGAATACCAAGTGAAAACAAACAGTGCTGCTGGTTTTTTAATAGTGCTGAGCCATCTGGTCAGAAATCAAAATTTAAGATTTGAGATTGTGAAAAAGTGTACCCCATCATGAGCTAAATCCTACAGCTAAGTAGCTTCTAAAATTCACTGGATGAGATAGGTTAATAATAAAAAGGTTTTACTGTGAAAGAATGCAGTACTTTGTTATTAAAAACAATACATTTCACTCTGATTCATTCAAATGACAATTACTGATTTTACGTGCACGTGTCTAGATTTAAGTGACTGTATGAACCTGAATTGTATAGACTATACGCATTGTTCAATACTTTTGTACGAGGAGAGTGCTCAGAGGCCTGGTCTTCAGTAAGAATGTGTTTCACAGCAAAATCGTACTGACTTTATCAGCAGATATTTGCACAGTATTAACACTTTACGACTTCTTCTTAGACATTGGTGGGTTTTTTACTTGCTTAATATTGTTAAGACTTGTATGGTTTGGTTCTTCTGTCAAAACCATTGCATGCTACAGGCACAGGGATAATAGAAAATGATAGGAGAACTGTACATACAGAATCTACAAAAATATGCCAAAAAAAAGTGTTCTTTGTTAATCACATTTTGGACAATTCTTGATTCAAAATGCTTAAGATCTAGGTCTGAGGTAGGGGGGTGTGTGTGTATATATATTTATGCCTAATGGACAAAGAAGAATGTGGAAAAAGGGAGAAATGGTGCAGATAATTCTAGATTATTAAGCCCTAGTCTACAGTGTCTTTGCTGTGACCAATCCAGGATGCTTGGGGTGGGATGTGGAACAAAACAAGAATTCATTTGGTACATTATGTACTAGGAAGAAAATACTTAGTCCTGAGCATAACAAGAAAAAAATTTTGCTTAATTACAGCCCTCAGCTTGGTTCAGACCTGCAAGCATTACAGGCACAGAGGCAAGACAGAGCTTCTGGTATTTCCCTTAATCCTTAAGGAAAGGATAAACCAGGGTAATTTCAGGTCATGCACAGATTTTTTTCTTAGACGACCCCAAACAGCAAATGTTTCTCTGCTCTCACTGCCAAAAAAATGTATTTTCAGTTTGTCTGACATGTCAACAATGGATCTTAAGGCATACTTTTCAACAAGACTCAAAAAGTCTTTTGCTAATTAAGTTTTAAATACTAAAATCTGGATATACTTCTTCATTGGGTTCAGAGTTTTACTGTGAAAGGTTTTAAACTGTTGAAAGAGTAGTAGATGAAAAGTCAGAAGAGCAAGAGCTATCCTTTCTTAATGATCTGAAGTATTCATTTGGGAGTAGTGGGGAAGGCTGTCAGCTGAAATGTTGCTGACACGACAAAGCAAATATGGAGGTCAGTCAAGGAACTAGCAGTGTATAACTAGAGGTAAGTAGCTTTTTATTCTATCTCTAATATGCCACACTTTCTCAGAGAAACACAGGACTGCTGATCTCGCAGACCGTATCACTAGCAAAATGCTTTTAAGAGCATAAGCATTTCAGTGCTTTTTAGTCGATACACCTTTTTCCTACTGGCACAAAGATGAGCTCTATCTCAGAAGCATTGAGTAAGCTGCTAAAACAATCCATTCCAAAGTTGTTGCTTCTCATATGCAGTGCCTCTGCTATTGTCAAGGTTGTTTACTCTTCCACGAGTAGAAGAGTACTTCCTTCAGCAGGTCCAGCAGCAGGGAACAACAGCTATGCAACTCAGGTTAAGCCCATTTTCCCCTGCAGTGAATGGCCCTACTTCCTTCTTTCAGACTCAGAACCAGAGGCAAAGATAAACTCTGGTTTTCTATCACAAAGGTGAGCTGACTACATGCTAATAAGTTCTGCCATTTCAGTCCACCCAGTAACATTGATTCTTGTAACAGCATATGGCTCAATCTGGCCACTGGGGTGGCAAAGCATTTGATTACACCTTAAGTCTTTGCCAGTTTAACTAAACTAGCATAAAAAAGATAATCATGTGTCTATTCAAACATGGGGGTTTATGTAAACTAGACCTATGACCTTTTCAGTGTTGATATACAGATAAACTTTTGAAGCTGAGCTTAGAGAGATTTCTCAAAAATGTTTTGCCAGAGATACTTAGAATTAAGCACAAGTAGGTTTCAGTCTTCTAGATCACAAAAGATAGGTCTTGCTACATTGAAGAGCTTGTAATTTTGATTCACTTAGGTGTAGCCTTGAGATTATACCTTGAGGAGCCAGTCCTAGGTGAGGTATGGGAGCCAAAAAAACACAACATAAGTGTATTCTTACACTGTTTTCTTAGGAGCTTTCAAGTTCTAAAGAGCATCACTTGACAGTAAAGACAGCTTGCTGGCACGTTGGTATTCAAAATATTTTGGGGTTTATAAGTCATGACAGGTCGTAAAACTTTACCTGCAAACAAAGCCTGGAGCACTATTCAGAGGAGGACATCAATATTTTTTACCTAGCACGGCACAAAATTAATAGCTGTTATTTTAAATTAGATGATGCTTTAAAATAGTCTTCCGGATCATTTACAGCAGGAGCACATATCCATTTTGGAATTTCTCAAACTATGAGTCATGGCAAAAGCAGTCCCCTTGCCCACATTAAATTCTGGCTGCCTGTCAGCTAAGTGTCAACTCTTCTCTGTAAACACTCTTGTGCTTGTGTAGCTGTTTAATAGGCATGTGGAAATGAAGCTCAATGTCCGTGTCAGGGTGTTAATTTTTTCTGAGCTAATTTTCTCAAACCCACAGTTTTTGACAACCAGATATTTATTCACTACATTTGCAACAGTTTACTAGAAAAGCATAAAAAAATTCTAAGTATAAATATACACATTACATTAAAGTGCATTAACAAGAAACAAAATGTCATCTCGCACAAAATTGAAGTGTATTCCCATAATCCTAAAGACAGGTGTGGCAAAGAGACGCAGACGCACATACACAAGTCAGTACTTACCGCTGTGCCATGTAATAGTTTGCATTCTGAAATTCTTCTGTTTATGATTGTCTACCAAACTTAACGTTTTCTTTGGGATGCACCAAAGGTGCATATGTGAATTTTGCTTTTTCATTTTGAAGTTTGGTTGCTTGATCTGGGGAATGTTCTAATTTCTTTTTAGAGACTGATTCTACATTGCTTAATACACGTTTGTATGGAAGGAATTTAATATTAGCACAAGATCTCTCCAGTTCTTTAAGTCGTAAGTCGTAACTTTAGGGAACTGGCTTAGCTTTAAACAGATAGCTGCATCACTTTAAGACTTCTAGTTCTGCTGAGGTCTTCTAGACTCCAAATAGCTACAAAATATTTCATTTGGAATTTTCAAAAAAGCAAACTTATCTTTGTATAGGAGGGAGAAAATAATTTTAACTCTGCTCACTGTCTAATAAATGGGCAAACTGTCTCTAATATACTCCTACGGGTATTTTGCATTATATATATATGTGTGTGTGTGTGTGCAAACACATGTATACTTTCTTATATAGTCTCTGTGTATTTACTGGCATTTATACACATTTCATCTCCTTGCATCAGGCCCTTTTTTTCCTAAGATCCATTACATAATCAATCGTACAATATTTTAACCATAAATCCTATAGTGCACAATTTATAGAATGTATGAAGATCCAAAATGCTTTAAAAATTTTGCTAGCCTGCAGGGTAAAAGACCATTCACTATCAGAGAAATAATATTTGAAAACTGTCTTTTGGTTTTTTGATTGTTTACTTTCCAGACTTCTTAGATATATTCATGAACTGTGTGTCCAAAGAAATTACATTTGTTTCAATAGCGTATGATGCAGGAGTCAACTATAATCTTTGGATGCTTGGAACTTCAGTTGCATAATTACCTACATTCCCTTCCTTTTCCTTTTCCCTTTTTACAAATCACAAAATTTTAATCAGGTGAAGGTTGAACAAAGGTTCGTCTGGGTAGGTGTTGCATGAAACTGTTCTGCCTGTGACCCTGAGCTATTACTGTCTCTTTAGCAATGCTTTATGGCTTCGACCATATGCATCCTCAAAATATATGGAAGAGCACATCTCACAGACTGCTTTTAAGGGCATCTCAGTGGTATTGAGATTAGAGAAATACAGTACCAAAATACCTGGAGGAATTTTAAATCAATTCCTTGCTTTTAAATATACAAAATACATATTTTTTTATATTTATCAATCTATTTAAATATTTACAATGAGCAGAGTTAAATTTAAAAGGAACCTGGCTGGACAGTGCTGGGAACCTACGGACTAGCTGCTTGTGGCATTTAGCTTTGGTTGGTTTTGGTTTTTTAACACACTGGGGAGGAAGGAGAGAGATGTATAAAACAGGAGGTCAATGTGAAGGCCTTTGCGGCCATGTCGATAGGAGCAGCTGGGTACGTGCTTCAGCACAGTCTAGTATGGAGGCCAGCACGTGTCCAGCCTAGGGACATGGCATGGAGGTTCCCTTCCCACCAGTATAACAAATCTCTTTCCAAGAAGATAAAGGCAGCTGAACAGAAAGAAGACTGGAGGGCTAGCACATGCTTGGGTGTTACCTTAACTGGCTCTAGAACTCTGAAGTACTCTCAAGCCTGCCAGTTTTGATGTTGCTAAGAGAGCTGCATTAGGAGTTTCTCACCTTTGTGTTGAATGTGTATACAATGTTATTGTATTGCTTCTTGTAATTAATGAAAATGGTAAAAGATTTTGTACTGCTCATATGGCTTTTTAAACTGCTTAGTGAATTAAATTCTAACCCTTTTTTTCCTCACAGTCGATAAAGGAGTCCTGTGATGTGACCACTCTCATTCAGTAAGTATCTCCTGCTGTCATAAATACTGCAGTCCATTGGTAGGTCTGTGCTGAAAACGGCACGGGAGCGTTGGCAGTCCCAGTTAGAGTAATTGATCTTTGAGTTGAAGAAAATAACTTGTATAGGCAAATGAGGCCTTTCTGTGAACACTAGTTTTACTTACGAGATTATTTATGGTTTCTTGTTGAAACATGTCTCCTTGTCTTCATAACTTCCTCTTCTGTCTCAAATCACATAAAATTATAACATAAAACTTCTTGTTTCCAGCCTAACCGTAAAAGTATTATATATGGAAAATAAAACAGAGTCTGGAAAGTCAGTATGATAAGCACAAATGACATTCTGTCACATATAAAGCAGTCTAGACAATTTGCAGAATGTACAGAAACTTAAAATTGTGCCAAAACCTGAGGTCAAAGGAATAACCATTTAGTTCTGTGCTAACAGCATAGCATTATCTAGCAAAGAAATCCAGTGATCAAAACACGCAGTAAGACAAAAATGGCTATCTGAGAATCAGAATTCGCCTTTGGAAAGGTTTCTAGTTTTTGCTTTTTGAAACAACAGGGAACTCCAATCAGAAAGCTCTATCAGGCCTTCGTGTATCATCTGAAGCAGCCTTCAAGGATATAATAAATTACTCTGTGGATTCTGTTTTTCTCATGCCTTCTGGAGCTACCAGTGTTGTGTTTCAAGCACCAATTTAGTCTTTAGCAAACTGGAGCTAAGCTCAGTGAGTAAGCTGTTACAACTGGGAAATGTCATTGACTAGAATTGCTGCCACTAAATCAATAAAAGATTTTAGAATAATGCACTACATAGGATATAAAAACAGTTTATTCTGTGCAGCATCCATTTCTTTTAAAAGTTATGATTCTAACTTTCCAATTTCTGTGCAAGGTTGTCCTAACAATGCAAAACCATTTTAAAAAAACTTCCAGAACAAAAGCTGGTATCTGAGATGGTTCATTAGAGAATGGTTCATGGTTTTGGCACTTTGTTTCTGTTAAAAATTTAAAGGGGATACAGAGTTTTAAGGGATTAGGGTCTTCTAGTTTTCAGTTATTAAGCGGAACAGTTTTGGCACCTGAAAGCCAATATTCCTTTGCTACTACTAAGAAAATGGAATCCGTTACAGTTTGTCTGTTTTGAATATTGTTACTGCAGTTACAAAGCCTAGACAGCTTTTTATAAGCAGATCTGAGAGGTGGGCTGCAGTAGCATGATTTTGTAATTTAAAAATTACATTTCTTGAGTGTTTTTCGGTGAAAAAAAATAGAATGCCTTCCTTTTACCTTCCTTTTCTATTCGGCACCGTGCCATCATAAATATGATGAACAGTTCTGTCGTGTTTCTTCAACCAGCAAGAATGGCACTTTGAACTTCCATAGATTAAGCCAGAGGGTAGGGAAGTGGGATAAATGGGGAAGAAAAAACCTCAAAACCAAACATGTTAAAACCTTCCCATGATGCTAACATTGCATTTTATGGATGACTAACATGTTTCAGAGTAGTTCAGTCTCTTCCCTAAGTCTACCCACTCTATAGGTCATCTGGAAACTTGCACCATTTCTTTTATATGCAAAATGGACACTTTTTCAGAATATTCTACTAAACCTAATAATCATCTTCTCCATGTTACTTGTAATATTTTTCAATGCTCTGGGGAAATTTTACTGAAAACAGTGTGTGGAATTATGGGCTAATTTTGTTTGCTTAAGGTCTGTCAGGATCCATTCTGCGCTCATGTTTTTCCTATTAGTACTGCCTCGGAATACCACTTGTGTGATCTGCTGAGGACACCATCTGTAATGTGCCTTTCCAAAAACAGGATTTCCAGATGATAATTGCAAAGGTTACAGGTTTAGGCAGAAATGCATTTACATAAATCAAAGTTACAGATATTATCAAAATTAAATTATGCTGAGCCAATTAATCTAAAAAATCTAAAAAGATAAGAAATTCAAAAACTTAATGGAGACCTTAAAGTTCCTGAGATTTTTATCCATCTCAAACTCTTTTCCCTTCACAGAGAACATAGGGAAATTATATTTAGCCACACAACACAGCAATTTCATCAGTATTGTCTGAAAACATACATATAATTCCACTTTTCTTAAAATATGCTTTTCCTACATCTTCCAGGTGAGCAGTTTCTGGTGATGCATAGCAAGAGCCTACTTGTGTTCATAAAAGCTTTTTAGTTTACATAAAATGTATAACCACAATGCTCCACCTTTTACTGATAAAGCAATTTTCCAGTAAGATGTTGTCTAGCTAATCAGCTTCCAAAGAGACTTGATGAGCTGACTAGCCCCCAGTTACTAAAGCAGGTGGCCCAGCCCTAAACTATTTCTGTTTCTAAAATAAATAGTGTTGAAAATCTTTCTTTTCTAAACACTTTTCAGTTCCTTGTCATGCTCACACACATGTTTCTGGGTTAGTTACAACTTCGCCATTTTTTTCAGGCTCATCTTTCAGAAACTGCTCCACTTCAATAGAGTCCACCTTGGCATCTTCAGGAGTTTTGTTTTCAGATTTGTTTAATTCCTCTCTTTCTGCTGCTTCTTCTTTTGTATGTGGTTCTTCTGATTTTTTCTTAATGCAGAAGAAATTTCCCAAGGCCAATACAAGGGCCGAGGTGGTAACTTCAATTCCAGCAATAATGAAAACAAACATGTACCTCTCCGTTGCATCCAGGAGTTTTCCTGAAAAAGGCAACATTCCAGGTAATTAACAAAAGTGATTATCTTGCAGTGAATATTTTTCTGCTTTTTAAAAACATTTTGACTCTCCTGTCTAGAATCACTATGACTAACCAAGTTTTTTGAAATAGGATTTTAACAAGTTTGTAACAAAATATTTCTCAATTATTTCAGTTCACTTTAACAGTCACTGACATTACATGACATCCCAAAACACATACTCCCCTGCACACTCAGAGGCGTGCAGTTCATCCAAAATAAAAACAGCCTTGCCTTCAGATGCAAGAGATCAAACACGTGCTTTGTATTTCAGATAAAAATGTGTGCATCCGTGGATGGGATCTGTATCACCTGTATCATGATCTGATCATCATTATCCTCTTGCTCCCAATCTCATTTACCTTTCTACATGGGCAGTGCACTGTCTGCTTAAAATGCAAATCTTATTCAATAGTCAGTCTGGAGTAACTGACTGATTCTGACACTGGTAAAGGTAAATTTTCACAGGACTCAGTGGATGTGAAAGAACAAGTGGGAGAATATGAAGGAAGCGCCTCTCCAAACCTGAAGATCAGAGGAAGTAGTGCATAGTACTGGTTTTCCCATGAAGGGGGTTCTGTCAGAATAAAAATACTTGATGTTTTTAGTGTCTGGTATAAACAGTAAACATTTTATGGCAGTGACCTGGTGGGTTTTGGGAGGGAAAGTGTTTTTCAGTTCAGGGTCTGTAAAATGTATGTTCTTTGATTAGTAATTAATTTGCATTTTGACTTCAAATTAATGAATTTTATTATTTTGTCATGTCCCCTTATTCTTGGGTTGTGAGACATGCAATAGAAGCACTCTACCTTCCTTAAATTAGTCCAGTTTTATAGTCCTCCTTGTAAGATTTTTTTTCCTTCCTTCAGATGTTTTCTTTCCTCCTCCAAATCTACTGTGGATATAGAGAATGTATCCTAGTATTTCTCAAAGAAAATTGACAAGTTTCGTATTCTGAATCCCAGTCAGCTATCTACCAGCAAGAGGTTCAGTGCAGGCTTTCAGAGGAGAAATAGCAGCCTCTCCAGATGGCAATTTAACCAATCCTGGAATAGATCCAAGAAGGAAAAGGTTCATTCCAGCCCTTCCTAGACTATTTCAGAGTGTAACTGCAGAAAGCCTCTGAAACATGTACAACACTAGCACAATCTGCATTTCTCGGTGACTCATGTCTTTTTTCTGCTCCCTTACATTTTGTGTAAATGAATGCAATGCACAGAATTTTAAATTCTGAGTTAAACGGCATACTTGCCTGCTGATGGTGGACCAATCAGAACAGCCATAGCTTCTGCCAGGAGCACTAAACCGATAGCACTGGAAAACTTCTGCGTACCAACGATAGCCATCAGAACTTCAAACTGAAGAGCACCTACCATTCCATAAGAAATGCCAAAGAAAATGCAAAAGACCACCAGTCCACCATAATCAACAGACATAGAACCCATGAGATCTGTAAAGCCATTAAAAATCATAGCAAAACTGAAGAGGTAGACACAGCGTGGTCTAACCCATTTAAGACCAGCTACCATTCCGCAGATTGGCCGAGCAAAGATATCAATGAATCCCAGAATAGTCAGAAGAAAAGCTGCTTTGGTGTCTTGATATCCTAAATCCTTGGCATAACTAACAACAAACACTGGGGGAACAAAGAGGCCAAGCACCATGATAGATGCTGCTAGCGCATAGATTACAAAACCACCGTCTTTAAACACACTGAAATCCAGAAGTTTTTTCTTCACTTTCTTCTCAGCTGGCTCTTTGGTAGCTTCAGCCTTTTTGGGTGGCTCCAAGGGTCTCATTAGTGCTCCGCATACACAGCAGTTGAGCAGCATCCCACCCAGGATAAGGAATCCTCCTCTCCAACCGTACTCATGTTGTAGTATCTGCCCCAATGGTGAGAGAGCACAAAGAAACACTGGACTCCCAGCAGCAGATAGCCCATTGGCTAAGGGCCGGCGTTTGTCAAAGTAACGGTTTAACATGATGAGTGAAGGCTGAAAGTTTAGTGCCAAACCCAAACCTGTAGTAGAGGGTACATAAAAATTAATACTGACCTACAATATCACTGTTAAAGATACTCTAATTACAGTTTTTCTGGCTCATGACTTAAGAGAAAATAGTTTTATTCCAAATGGACAGAAGAATCCTAAGATAACACAAAGTATTCTAGCCCCATAGTATTCTTGTATTTTATGATTACACTTCACGCTATTAAATAGTCATAAAAATAAATGACATTTTAATTCCACGTTTATCTGCCATCTTTAGAAAAGCCCAGTTGGGTGATCCTGATGCTTCAAGTATTTTTCACTTATAGAAAACTTCAGCCTAAAGCCAAAACCTAAGTTAACTCATTTTCAGCAATGCATAGTACTTACCAGTAATCACACCTGCAGTTAGATAGATCTGAACGATGCTTGTGCAGAAGGAAGCTATCACCATCCCCATTGAGGCAAAAAGGCCACCCACCAGCATGACAGGGCGACAACCAAAGCGATTGACACATACACTACAAAGTGGACCTAGGCAAGAAGAGCAAGTTATGGTTGCTAAGATAAACCAACTTTTGCAACTGATTTTATGACACTTTGTATTTCTGTGGTGGACTTCAAAGTGTAACATTCATGGTTGAAATCAATGGTCTTAAAGGTCTAAAGTCTTTCCAACCTCAATGATTCTGACTCATTCTGCACTTTGTACAGTCAAGCCAATCAGGAAAAATGTCCTTTCCTCTGTAGTCATATACTTCAATCTTTTTTGTCTTCAGAGTGCTTTGTGATTTTTCTTTTTCATCATCTTCAGCAACTACTGAGTTACAGAGACGTAATTTTAAATCCAAGCTGGATGGGCTTAAATAGTCTTTTGATTTATGTGATTAATAGTAATTCTTCTTTGGAATGCCTTACTTGCACACAAGTAGTGATATGCAGTCATGATATACACTGTAAATGGCTGTAAGATTTACAACCTTAATTGTATGATAAAATACTGTTTCAAAACCAGATAACTACTCACCTGTTCCATAAAGCATGGCCAGCAGAATGGAGGAAATCCATGCAGTGTCACTATATCCAATGCCAAATTCCCGGATAAGTTCTTTAAAAAAGACACTAACTGCCTTAGGAAAGGCATAGGAGAATCCTGTGATGATAAAACAGCCGAAAAGGACAGCCCAGCCCCAGCCTCCATCAGGGGCTTTAACACCTGATGGACCATCATCAGCTACTACAGCTCCCATGATGAAGAAGCTCGTGTGTTCCCTAAGAAACAAAAAGCAATTAGTGTCTATGAAATTGCACTGCCATTAAAACTAATTTATGGAACTACTTTAAATAAAAATCTCGAAGATGCAGTGCAATTTTAACTATTCCTTGTTTGAGTTTAGTTCTTACAAAGCTTGCAAAAATACGTGAAAATGAGATGCACACAGCTGAGTTTTAAATGAATGTCCCCTCACGGCTCTCAAAGTCAGAACTGGATTGCCTCCAAACCACTGTTTCATCAAAAAACTGCAGCCATTACAGCAGCTCAGGGGTGCATCTGACTTTCACAAATATGTAATAATTACTGCATTAAAGTCTGCAAGATTTTTTATATAAGACCTTGTTACATGAAGCTCCTGTCCTCTTCACTTAGGAGACCTGGTGCATCACAAGTGTTCTGTGAAACGGTGGACTAATTACCGAGATTTTTTATTCCCCACTGAGGACAGCAGTACAGCCCTGATACACTGTTATCTTGATAAAATAGAAAGATCGCTTTGAGATGATGATGAGCTATCATTTTTCACACATCAAGTAAGCTCGTAAGCTAAACAATGAAAATCTCCATGAGCCGTTTTTGTGGATGCTGGGAGTTAGTAACTGCAACAATGCTCAGTACAACCGCGTGCCTGAAGCAAATACTTTCCATTGTTGTTATTACATGATCAGTAAGAAAAAGTAGTATTTCATGAATCATATTTTTCACATTTTTTGTATGCAGCCATAAACACCTTTGCATCTGAAAATTAAAATTTTTGTCATGATAATGTTACATTCTAGGCAGTAATGGTGCCAGGTTTTAAAAGGGAGAGATGTGAGGTAAATAAGACACTGAAAAGGCACATAAAGTGTCCCTGTATGTGAAGAGTGCAGGGAGTTAATGCATCACAACAGCTAGGTTTTCGTAAGATCTGTGTTCTACACAAGCCTTGAAAATATTAAAGTGGCCTAGAAACAAGGATCTTACACATTAAATCTTACATGTACTAACACTGGTCATTTCTTTAAAGTGCAATTGATTGTGTTAGTGTTTCTCCTCAGTGGTATCTAAAAGAGGAGTGCAAGCACAGCTGTGCACGAGTAAAGAATGCTTCTGCTTTCAACAATTACAGGCCTGCACAGCGATTGTTGTAAGTTGGGAACTATGGACTTCTTACAGCTCCATTTCAGAACCAGGCTATATATGGCACAACAATCTGATGCAGACTTCTCTAGACAACTAAGCATCACATGCATGATTGTTAATAGGCCGATATGGATGTACTTACTATGGTATTTAGACCAGCACTCTCACTTCCTGGAAGAAACAGCTTTCTATATATACAGAAATAAATCTGGCCATGACTATGGCTGTTCTAATGCCCTGGCCTGTACGAGGACAATAAGCCTCACAGTATTGGCTTCACCTCTTGTTTTCTGGAAATCAAATATAAACAGGAAACAATTTGTCTTGAGTCCAAACAACTAGAACATAAAATGGTTTAACAAGAAGGGAAACAAAATACCTCCACAAAACTAGTCAACGAGGTGTCTGTGGCTACAAATGGCTCGTTTGCTGATTGCTGTGAGACTATGTAAAAATGCATAGCTTAGTAGACTCAGCAATTTGCACAGCAGGCTTTGAGTTGCTAAATAGAAGTCTTAAGATGCATCTCTGCCACGACTCACAGCACTGGGATCTGTTCACCCTTCAAAACTCTTTTTCCCAGTAGCTTTTTTTTGACACAAGGTATAAAGCATTCTTCAAAGAAGAACTTACTGTTTTAAAGCAATAACCAGACAGCACAGAATAGGTGCACAAAGGGTACTCCTTGTGACAGTGGCAACTCTTTAATATTAATGATAACAGGGGAAATGCTGATGGAAGTATCTCAGCTCAAATGTATAAAGAACACGAATAAGATGTAAAATTGAAGGACTCCAGGTGGTAGTAAGCATTGTCACTCACACTGCTTCCAAGTTGTCAGAACATTTCATTTGGAGTGAAGGTTTAAAATGTTGGGGGAAGGGTTGGACTGTTTTTGTTCGTTTCCATTACCCATCTAATAGCAACACAAAGTTAGTAATAATATATGAGCATGCTTTGTGGAAAAATAGCAACTGGCAGTCTCTCCAGGCTGCTTACACAGTGCTGGATGGGGACATTGAGTGCCTTATGGCATTCACCTCTGCGCACAGGCTGGGACAGTCTCCTTTACTGCGTCTACATCGAAGTTGTTGTAAGGGCAGCCTCTGCAGACCTACAGTGCTGAACCCCGATAGCAAACTACATCCACGCCATATGAGGCGGCGAGTGCCTTTGAGAAGAAACACCGTTAAGAACTACTTGGCAGCACGCTTGTTCCTTCTAGAAGAGACCTGTCCAAGCTTTTCGCAAGGAACAGAAGTCAACTCGGCACCCGGCGCACCGAGCCTGGTGCGGACGCGGCTCGGAGGAAGACCCAGTTCCCCCACTCCCGCTCCGACCCTGGGGCGGGGGCTGCAGNGTGACTCGGGCGGGGGGCGGGCGCTGCCCGCGAGCTGCGCGCGCGGCGCGGGCGGGGCCGGGGCCGCATCCCCGCCCAGCGCTCGCAACCGCGGTTGCTGGAGCACGGGGCTCCCACAAGAGAGGGAAACATGCTCTTTCCTGGCCGTTCTTGAGCTCTTCCATGCCCAGCAGAGCAAGTCAGCCTGTAAGAGACTGTTCCACCTGCCTTACGGAGCTTACCAGCTTCGCCATGAGGAGCAGTCTCTAAAACGGTCTTATGTTTTGCTGTGATGAAAGAGTTAGATTTGCTGATGTGAGGGAACCTGGCCTACCTTCCAGCATTTCATAAAAATAGGCCTACAGGGAAAGTCACAGTAATATCCATTTACTCTTCTTTACTTCGTGTCTACTACCACATTTGGCTAAAAATCACCGTAAACCGGCACGCCACATCTTCAAGCGCCGTCCTTTTAAGAGTAGTTCACATTTGCACACGCATGCATCAAAAACAGCTCTCTTAAAAGGAAAGGCTGAGAGAATTCAGATTGTTCAGCCTGCAGAAGAGGATGCTCTGGGGAAACCTTATTGCATGTTTCCAGTGCCTGAAGTAGCTACAAGAAGGCTGGAGAGGGACTTGTTACAACGGCATGTAGTGATAGAACAAGGGGAAATGGCGTCAAACTGACAGTAGGTTTAGATTAGGGATTATGAAGAAGTTCTTTAGTGTGAGGGTGATGAGGCACTGGCACAGGTTGCCCAGAGAAGCTGTGGGTGTCCCATTCCTGGAAGTGTTCAAGGCCAGGTTGGACGGGGTTTGGAGCAACCTCGTCTAATGGAAGGTGTTCCTGCCCACGGCAGCGGGTTGGAACGAGATGAACTTTAGGGTTTCTTCCAACCCAAACCACTCTATGATTCTACAATCAATGTTATTTGTCTGGGTTTGTCCATTGGTTGTTCACGTTAACACATCAAAATTAAAAGACCATTAACCAGAACTAAATGAACCCTGTTTCCACAGACACTGCAAGGATGCATTTCATCCTGTTGTGGTGTGCCTTACTTGGCTAAGACTGTATTCACCTCCTTAAGAATAATAAGGAAGTAGTGAGGACGTTCCTGTGTGAAATGTTCAAACGAGGGATACCATCTTTAGAAAAGGCAGGCTTGTGGTTGATCTGCGCAGGCAAAATTTTTACTTAGGATTTCACTACAGTGCTGGGATGCTGTCAAAGCCTGCTAAGACTGCTAACTATTGCGACAGCTTGCTTTGCTTTCTGCTTTTGCTAGCTCAGCCCTATTTGGAGGCAAAGGATTACATTTAACTGGCTGCGGCTCGGTTTCATATCTCCACAACAGACGTGATAGTATTGTCAGTATTTATTCCAGATTCCTTCTATCATGAATGGGTTCTTGCTTTGGTAATGTGTAAAACAAAGGTAGTAGATGTAGTTAAATCTGTGGGGTTTCATCTTCCTAATATTATCTTCTTGTTGTCATGGAAACTAATATAGACTCAGTTAGGAGGAAATATTAGGTGACTGCAGGTAGTGTTGTAGGTGGTGTGATGGAATGATGTATATAAAAGGAGAACATTTGTATTATAAAAAGGAGCAGCTAGAAATGGCAAGAATCTTTTATTTGTGTTTAGCCAATACTCTTATTGGCAATATAGCTGTACTTCATGGTCAGCAGTATGGGTAGGAAGGACATTTATGAGCATGTACGCTGACCTATATAGCTTGAGAACTTCCTGTTCTCAAGAAGAATTAACTTCAAGAATTCTCAGGAATAATTAATTTCTTCTAACTGTGGCTGAAATCTACATGACTTTGAATTTCTATGATACAAATAAAAGATGGTTATCAAAAATAGAACATAAGCTTCCAAGTAGGGAACCCAGTTCAACCTAGACTTCAGTCTGGAACCCCACCCAGCTGAGAAATGTATAATTACGAAATAAGGAAGATGGTCTAAGCTGAGCAACGTAGACATCTTCCTTCAGTTTTCTTATCTGTGAAACAAAGAAAATAATGATTCTCTCTTCATAGGGTTTGGGGGTATGAATACATTGAAAAGTGTAGGCTGCTCAATACTGTGTTAACAGGAGTTATAAACCTCCTGTATTTGCCCAAGGGTATTAAAATCTAAGCAGACTAAACAAAATATGCATGTTACTCTTGGTTTTAAGTGAAGATTCCTAAGACTAACCAACTCTACTGAATTTTTGCAGGAAATTATTCCTGAAAAAATATTTTTATTTTAGTGTTCTCCAGACCCTTGTGATAGCCCTCTACATATAGAACTACTACCCTTTTTATTGACATCACTAACACCTGCCTATTCAGCATGACTTTAACTCCTTCCTGATTCTCTAAATTACAAATGCATATGTCTTTAAATCAGATTTCATTACAACTCAGGTACCTCATAGAAGCCATTTAGATGGGCCACTGGTATAACACACTAGTGCATTTCTTGTGGCTTACCTGCTTAAATATCAGCCAGTTGAATTATATGTTCATTCCAAAGGCTGCTGCAAACTTCTATTCGCTACAAAATCTTGACCATATTTACCCATGCCTATCCTGACCTCCTGTCCTCCCTACAAGGCCCCACAGTGACTGCCACTGTTCCATTTTGGCCCCCTCCATTTCAACTGAGACAATTTTCCAGGTCTGCTGTCTTTCTTAAGGATTTGCCAGTTTTCCCCATTCTCTCATCTCTCTCTCAGAACACCTAGGAAAATTCTGTGCTGTCTGCAGCTGCAAGTGATGTTCCATACCAGCTCTTGACTATTAACCAATCTCCAGTCCCCATTTAGCCTCAAAACATCTTAACCATTCACTGCTGCAGCACAGCGAGTAACATTCATGACAAGTTATTAGCAGACCGCAGTGACAGTAAATTCACACTGCAATTTTATGTGTAGCAGATAACACTAACCAGTCTAAATTCTATTATCTGGGTAAAGTGCTCTACAGGGAAAGCTGTGGCTATTTATTTGCTTGTTTCATTTTATATCATGAAAATGTTAGAACCCCAGTCTTTATATAATTTGGGAAAATAAATATACTAGTCCTATTACAATAGCATTGTCGACCTCCAGATTTATTGCATCTATATAAAATGTCCAGTTTCTGGAGAAGTGGATTTATTTTGCTAAAAACCTGTGGATTTTTTCATACCACATCCATTACCGTAAGTTCATTAACGTCATCATCACTGCAGCACCTTAACACCAGAGAGCACAAGCCCTTTCTGTGTTCACAGAAAAGTGACAAATGTGCCTTCAGTTGTATTGCAATTATCTGACTGTTTTCCATATGCTTTCAAAAATATAAGTCGCAGAATCCCAACTTCAGTTAGTAACAACTTACAATTCATTTTCATGTATCATGAAAATTAATTTCAGCCCTGCAGTTATGATGGCTTTGCAATGTGTTGACGCTTTAGAAAAACAGAAATACTTGCCAGTTGCTTATAGTGGAGAAGTGTCCTTATACTGTTTAGTATAAAACCGAAAACTGACAGAGCTAGATAAATATGAATTAAGGGTCCAGTCCTGTCACCAGCTGGGCATCTGCACTTATTTTTGCAGAATACCATGGAACTACCCTAATACATAAAGCACTCGCATGCACATGTACTGTATCTCAAGCTAGGTGAGCACATGTAGCTGAATATAGTGAGAAAAGATCGTCTGGCTCAGAGGCGTCATTTTACACAATCACTGTGAACAGCGCAGCTGCATAATAGGGTGTCATACACTGAGATATGTGAATTGCCACTTCAGTCACAATTTAAAATGCCACTTTCTTATTTCTATAATATACCTTGTGTTATACTTCTGACTGAACCACAAGAGGTGTACTGTACTAATAGATTCTGGTTTACATTTTAAAACGGCTGACTGCCACACCACTTCCTCTGAAATAAACACTGCAAAACCGTACATGACTTTACTGTGTGACATCCTAAACTGAACGGTTTGCCCAAGAGGAGTGCATTTCCACTAGTTCTAACGGTCTGCGCCTGTGAGGAAGCTGAATTACTGAAATTCAACTCCACCTTTGTGCGCTTTTTCTTCTCTCCACAGAATTGCTTAGAAGGCAAGCCGCAGATCCCTCCAGGTGGATTGCGAGCAGCATCAAAAAAGGCGTCTTTGTGAAGAGATGGAGAGGGGCTGCGGCGGCCGCAGCGCGTGGTGGGGAGCGAGGTTAGGAGTACAATGGTGGCGGTCGCAGCGTCGCCACGGCCACGACCGCTCGCGCGGCGCTCCGGGGCGGGCACGTAGCCCGCGCAGCCCTCAGCCGAGACGGCTCCCGCGGAGCGCTTGGGTCGCCGCCGCAGCCGATGCTCACGCAGACCAGGGAGACGCCGCGCGATTCCGCGCCCGGGCGCAACACCGTTCTAAGTGTGCTTGCTGAACCGAGTAACGGAGTTCATGCCCGGGGCTGTGACGATATCTTTACGAGGGAATGGTCCCTCAGACTGCGCGTCGCTCGCTCTGACGGACCTGAACGGTCACCGCTATGACAAAGAACTCCGAAATTCACCTCCCGGGACTCGACACTGAAACAGGAGGTGCGAAGGGACCGCGGAGGAGAGGCTTTCGCGGAGACCCTCGTCGCCCAGTAACGGCCTGAGGCCACGAATGGCGAGAACAAAGCCCGAGCTCGCGGGTGTCCCACGAGCCACCGGTGTGGCACTGTACGTGCCCTCGGGCCGGCGGCACAACGCGCCTAGGCGTGACCCGGCTGCCAGAAGGGAAGCCGAGGGCAGCGCTCTCTCGTAGCAGGCGGAGCGGGGCTCGGTGGCCAGCACCGCTCAGCCTCCGGACAGCGCTTTCAGGCCGATGGCGATGAGGACGTTGGGCGACCCATACGGCAGCGCGGGTTCCCCGACGAAGAGGTGCACCCGCCTGGCCCCGTCAGCGGGGGAGAAACGCAGCCGGCGGGACGGCGCCCCGCCGACCTTCGTGGGGTGGTGCCAAGGAGTGCGAGGACAGTCGGCGTCGTGCCCACCTCCCCACCGGCGCCCAGCGCAGCCTCTGGGCGAGGGATGAACCCGCGACTCCCGCGCCGCGCTTGCCCAAAGCTTGGGCGGCGCTCGGGCGCACCCGCTGGCCCGGAAAGCCCCAAGCAGAGAAGCGCCCTCGGTCAGCCCGGTGCTCTGGATTCGGCTCACCCGGCTCCGGATCCCCCACCCCGCGCTGCCCGCGGCGTTCATGCCCGTGTGCCAGGTAAGCACTCAGCAACATCACGCACGACGGTTCCGCCTCAGTACCTGAGTCACGTCCCGCGCCTCAGCGTGAGGATGCCCGTGCTCGCGACGGACCGCAGCCCGATGTCCCCGTGTGCCCACACAGACCCGCCCCAGCCCGTCTGGTCCCGCTGTCTGGGGAGCGCTCCCGCGCGGCGGGTCTGTGGCTGCTCGCCCCGCCCTGCCACACGGGGCGCGCCCTGGGTCCTATCGCCGCCGCGCTGACTCTCTCCCTCTGCTACAGGTTCTTCCTCTCAGGGGCCCCGGCCGAGTGCGGCGCGGCTCCGCCGGCGCCGGCTCCGAGCGGGGCCCCGGGGCCTCACAAGGCATCAGCACGAGCTTTGCGCTGCTTGCGTAGAGTGCAACGCAGGGCTGGATCCTGCCGGCGTGGATGCTGCACCGGCTGTCCGGAGGAACAGGACCTGAGCAGTGGACTTCAACTTATGAATGGGTTTCTGCAGTTGAGGTTTGTTCTGTGCTGCCGTTTCTGTTTTCCCAGGAGCGATCACAGTTCCTTCATTGTCTCCTTCCATGAGAATTACGAGCTTCCTTTCTTCTTTGTTTTTTTCTTAGTAATTTTGAGTGTGATACTGTGCATTCCGCAGACAACCCTCAGGCTTCCCTCCTCATCCTTTACCAAGGGAGCACTCCCTGCAAATATGCTTTCACAACATACCCTTCCTTTTACATCAGGATGAAAATGAGCTTTCTGCATTAATCTCTTGTGACTCAACTGCAATTCGTACAAATGTTGGATTATAAAACTGAATGTGTGCTGATATTGCTATTTAGCATCTATGAAAGTTGTGGTGGGTTTCTCAAGCGCACTACAGAAAGTAGCACTCCTACAGCTACCTAGGGTTTAGGAAATTCAGGAGTAGCTGCTCCACTCTTTTGTGTGCTTGTAGCACGCAATCCAGTATATAGGGGAGTGACTGGCCCCATGCTGCTGGGCACTGGTGAGGCCACATGTTAAATCCTGTGTTCAATTTTCGGCCCCTCACAACAAGACAGACATTGAGGGGCTAGAACATGTCCAGAGAAGGGCAATGGAGCTAGGGAAGGGTCTGGAGCACATGTCTGATGGACAGTAGCTGAGGGAGCTGGAGAGACTCAGCCTGGAGTAAAGGAGGCTCAGGGTTTCCCCTGAGGTTTCCCTCATCGCTCTCTACAACTACCTGAAAGGAGGTTGTGCCAAGGTGGGGGTCTGTCTCTTCTGCCAGGTAACAAGTGATAGAACAAGAGGAAATGGCCTCAAGTTGTGCCAGGGGAGTTTTAGATTGAATATTAGGAAAAATCTCTTCTCCAAATGGGTTGCCAAGCATTGGAATGGCATGTCCAGGCAAATGGTGGAGTCACCATCCCTGGAGGTTAACAGGTGGACTCGATGATCTTGAAAAAAATCTTTTCCAATATAAATGATTCTATGATTCCTATAACCTATCTGGAGATCCATAGGGGTAGGGTTCTAACTTGAAGAGGATAGGTAGGATACAATATTGTCTTTTGAGAACTATGGTATTGCACGGATTAGTAGCTTCCAATATTTTAAATATTTTTATTCACTTACTGAAATAATGTGATACCAAGGCAGGAACTGAAGCTCTTTTAATGACTTAGAAGTTTTTTCTTTTCCTTGCACTTTATGTTTTCATTGGCTATTGGTTCAGTTTTGCTGAAGTATAATACCCATTTGTACATGCTTAAGAATTCATTGCATTAAGGTGTGAAGATGAGCAAGGCCATGTGGTTTATCTTGAGCAGATAACATACAGTCAGTAAGACCAACATTGCCAATCCGAAAGACTAGTAAAACCAACTTTTGACTGTCCACCATTATCTGAAATTAGGCCGTTCACTTGCAGAGTAGGGGTATTCAGATTTCAGCATCAATCCCTGAATTGACATTGTGTAGACTGTAATCTTTTTTACTCACCATTAAAGTTTATTTGTTCGGGGCACTATTGAATCACTGGAAGTCATCAGTTACTCATTTGGGGAACTTACATGCATTTAACTACGTGACTAGGGGCTGTTTGAAGGTACATTGGAGAAGATGACAGCTAATTTGAAAGCGGGGGCAGGGGTGAGGAAGGGTTGCAAAAGATAATGTGGTTGATAGGGTAGGCAATGGCTAATACAAAGATGTAAAGAATGTCAGCAGTCAGAATGGTGTGTGGATTTAGACATTCACCTATTATGTGCTGATTCTGATGAGTGCTCTGAGGGGCCCACTGCAGAATATAAACTATGCTGGGACTTGCACTATAATTTTTGTGTGTTCAGATGTAGAAAATCATTTGAAGCCGGCTTTCACCATTGTATTTTAAACCAGAGGGGATTCATATAAATAAAGGAACTAAATCTCTTTAATAATTGCAGTATTCTGAAATTATATTTAGCTAAATGGAGCTTGTTTTATTTCAAAAGTCAAAACATTAGTTCTGATTCTAATTTTCATTAATAGTTACTGGTGAAAATAAACCCCTTCTTTCTTTAACTGGTATGGGGCTAGGAGACACAATTCTCTTCTGATGACATAAGGAAAAAGATATAAGAACTACTGATAATACTCTACCTTCTCTAAGTTAGTGTACTTCAGATATCATTTGGGTGCAGCATTCAAGTTTCTGGGAGGCAAAAGCTGTTTATACGATCTAGAAAAACAGAAAAGTGACAGAACATTACAGGAAGTTTGCCTCGTGACTTCCAGACAAGCAAGTCATCTAGAGTGACTAAGGGAAAATCATGCTTTATGCCTGCTTCATGTGTTACATCTTCCTCTGTCTCACCTAGACAGTGTAAGGCAGCTTAGTTGATGGATACAGTTTTTAATAATTAAGTGCCTTGGTAGCAGAATGTATTTATCTGTGCTGCATGACGTCGTGTTGCAGTTGGCCTGAGTTTGTTTTACAAGCTTTTTAAAGTTTTTCACATGACGCAGTCGGAGTTCAGAGAGGGTGGAAAGTTTGTTCATATCCCTAACGGCTGTACTTGAAAGGGGCCAAGAGACTCCTTCCTGATCTGCACTAAGGAGAAAGTGCTCAGTACTAAACAGTTGGATAAACAAATTGTATAGGAAGACAAGTGAACAAGAGAGTGAGAT
Source organism: Cnemophilus loriae (assembly GCA_013397755.1). NCBI lineage: Eukaryota > Metazoa > Chordata > Aves > Passeriformes > Corvidae > Cnemophilus > Cnemophilus loriae. The sequence continues at coordinate 199,104 of VZTF01000264.1, read as the reverse complement.
CTGAGAGTATGGGACAAGTACTAGCTGTGTTTTGGGAGAAGTGGGTCTTACTAAACGAGACCGGGGCTGCAAAGGAGCGTGCCCGTGCTCACAAGATGCAGAGAAGGGGCTGCTGTGTGAGAGTAGTGAGGATGGAATGGGGAGAACGTGAAGAGGAGAGAATACGCTGCCGGGTGCCTGGAAGTGAATGCAATGTGATAAGCCGCGAAGCGCCAACTAGTTGAGCAAGAGAGGAGACAGGCGAGGACTGGCGCTGCCTCCCCGAGCGAGGGTCGGAGAGCAGGCGGCTCGCAGCCGCGAGCGGGGGCAGCGGCAGAGGCCTCTAACGGTGGCGCCGCGGGTCCCATGGAGACGGGCCCGCCTCTCGGTACGGCCCCGCCCGCAGTGGCTCGAGAGAGAAACACGGCCTACAACCGTGAGCGGAGGGACGTGGAGGTTCGAGTCGCGACTGGACTTCTCCATCAGAAGGCGGTGCGGTCGCACAGCATCCCGTTGTGCCGCAGGTTGTCCTTCGGAGCTCCCGACGCGTCGCCTGCGCATCTCGTGCCCCTTTCTGTCTCTGGGGACCCACTGTCTTTCTGCACCCTTCCTGCTTAGTGCACTCTCTTGTGCTGTCCCTGAGTCCAAAGCATTATCTTGTGCTCCTCTCTACTGCCTTCATGTAATGGATTTGACCTTGACAGTCTGCCTGCCATCTGCTCTTCCGCCTCGGAACATCTGACCCTCTGGACCCTCCATGGAATCCTTCCTTGTGGGATCTGCTTCCTGCCAGCCGGTCGTTCGGCAGTGTTTTCTTTTTCTCCCCCTGTGCACTTCAGATTTAGTTAATCTTTTTAACTGTGGTAGCCACCTGACGCTTTTGGAGCAACTGTAGCTGAAAGTGTGATACAGAAAAAGGAGATCTTTCTTACTGTTGCATGTTAATAGGCAGGGAGGCAGTACTGTTCGTGAATATCCACGATAGTGACTTTTTAAAAAATCATCTACTTCTCCTTACCCAAATTAAGAAGAAATTACTTACACCATCTGTGCATGGTAGCATGATTTGAACATTGCCAACAAGAATCAGAATACAAAGAGAAAACATTATTTTAATTGACTTAAGGATAAATGTGAAATCTTGGCCAGCAGAATTGAAAGACCATCAGATCACTGTGTCCTTTAGAAGGGTTTGTTCCTCAGTATACCTGGGAAGAGCAAGCTTTAATTTTTTTATACTTCTCACATCCAACAATCAGAGACTCATTTTTTGATCCTAGAGAACTAGAGTTGTCTAGATCGTTTGTGAAGAAAAATGTTATTTAAGTTATTACATCCTTTAGCATAGAGCTATTACACAGCATTTGCTGGTCTGAAAATCTCTCTTTCATTTAAAGAGATTAAAGAGCCAGTATTTAAAAGGCATGCTTGTCCCATTTGTTCTCTACATCTCTGTGCTTATTCAGAAGGGATTATCTGCAACCAGTGACTCAGAATAATACTGTACAGTGAGAGAAGCTGTATTGACTCCAGAGATTTTCCCAAATCTCTGGAGAGAGCTGAACAGAAATAACAATTTTTTTTTAAAGCACCCATACTGCTTAAAAACAATGTTGGTTTTTTTCTTCTACAGAATTTATAATTAGATATGAGGCAAGTAAGAGGAATAAACAATAGAAGGAGGGGGATGTGAAGCAAGTAAAGGGTTTTGCCTGTAAAAGCACAGGCTCTCTGTTGGTTATTTTCTTTTTAAACTAAAAGCAGACAAATTGGACACAGCAGTTAATATTGTTAATATAAGAGAAGGCTGAACTGTGACTTGACTCATCATACATATCTTGAAGGAAAGAGAGATATGTGTGCAGCTTGCAGGGTGGAGGGAATAAATGCTTATTTCTTGGGTTCTGTCTGCACATAATTCTTGTTTAATGTAACTACTGTCTTCAGAAATAACAGTCTCTTTGGGATTATTCTCTGCTTAAAATGGTAATTGTTGTAAAGCGCTGTAAACTGTGCTGGATCAAACTACATTTATAATGTAGAGATGGCTGGGTAAGTTTTAAGTAACTTTTTTCAGTTGTTGTGGGTGATCTGGGCAAGACTCTGGAATTCATCAAAGCGTACTAAATAATCGATGTTAATGTGGTGCATATGCAAATTCATTTAAAGCCAGTTCAGGAATTTTACATGGAGCATATCCTTTGGGAATGGAAGGAGAAGTTTGAGTCTCTTAAGCCCGGCAACTGCCTCTTTGCCGGGCTGAGCTGGATACTGATCACAGCACAGCAATCATTCTTCTGATCTGCCTTGCCCTTAAGAGTTTGGGGATAAACAAGGGAGGTGTAAAAGTGCATGTCTAGACTACACTGAGACAGCACTTCTGTTAGACTTGGTTTGTATATATAAGTGCTGGCTATAGGATTCAAATTAATTCAGGTGAAGGGCAAATTTAAAAGCAAAATCTAGCAGAATATGAAAGTGAATATGCATTTAGCTGTTTGTTACTCTCCAGTTCTAGTTCAGAGTTTTGTCTGTAGGTATGATATGATCAGTCTTATCAAATCAAATGCAATTGTCATTCAGCTACACAAAAAACCTGTAATATAGAGTTGAAAGTAAATAGAGTGTTGCAGAACAGCATGATAGCAATCTAGGTTCGTTTGGCTGTGTGACAGGCTGCAGCAAACCTGTTAAGTCTTACAGGGATTAATAAAGAACTTCAAAGGTTCAGTGTATCATTAGAGAACTTACTGATCTTGGTAGCAGTATCAGCTCCTCAGATTTGTTTGAAATCCTGACGTTACTGGTAACCTTCCACTTGATCTCAGAGAAACTTTTTCGTTGATAGCAATTAAAACTATGGGGAGAGGAGAGGAAAAGATACACAGCTGTTCTATTTTTTAAATGTATCTAAAAGATCTGATTTCTGCTGGTCAGCCCTTGCTTTGCAATTTTTTCTTATGCAACAGAAATTTTTGAGTGCAGGAGGAACTCAGTTATACTTACATGGAGGTTTTACACTACTTTTCAGCAGATCCTCTATATTCTGTATGCAACTAACTTTTTGAAGGATTGTTTTGGGAAATAGCATACACTGTTATAACTGTTTTCCACTACCTTATGAGAAAAAGATGTTACGGTGATTGTTTCTTTAGGAAATTATAGCATCTTCTCTTAACAGTTACGTGTTACTGTTCAAAAAATTTTTACATTTTTTTCCCTCATGCTTTTTAATGTAAATTTATTTTTGTTTGCAGCTCTAGGAATAGTCACATAGATCATCTGCATGAGGATTATGTGAACCTGAAACCTCACATGGAACAAAAGATTCAAGAACTGGAAGACGCTGATGTCAGAAACTGGTATAAGAATGTTGGACAAGTAATGTTGTGTTGCTGCAGTGCCATCTAGCAATAATTTTTTCAATTTTATTTTTTTTAATTAGCGTGTTCTGTTTTAACATTACTATAGTTGCATAAGCTTTTATTTTTTTGCTTATCATTTTATTCCTCTAAAAATTTATTACATTTGTAATTTCAGTTCAGAAAATTATGCCCTGCTTGTGTAGTAGCTGTTGCTTTGCTTGTTTGACAGCTGCCCCTTGTAAGGAACTGCTAAGAATATGTTTAGTAATGTGAGATTGTGTAAGATTATTTTATGTAGTAAGCACACTGCTAAATTTGTTAACCTTGAAACTACAGGAAAGGTCAGCGTCTAGAAAGGAGAGGTAGCCTTAGGCAAGATGGATAAATGTACATTGTTTATCATACTCCTAATTACAAGACGCATTTTTCCCCTTTCTGCTTCTTATATTCCTATCATTTCATCATAAAAGGATCATCTTACTACTGGTGAAATTTGATCTTCAACTGTGATACGCTAGGGAGGCATTATACCACCTCTTTCTATGTAACAAACTTTAAAGAACAACAAAATTTTCCTTCTTTGTTTTTGGATAAAAATGTATTTGATATTGGAATTACTTTTACTAATTTACATATGAATATGTTTAGTCATTAGAACAAGAACACTTAATTTTTGGCCTGTTGACCAAACCAATATATAATATGAATGGAAGTGGTATTGTTAGGCAATTGCATCTTCTACTCAACAACTGCCAGTCCAAGTCTCCCTGCCCTCAGTATAGTAGCCCTGTTAAAATAACAAATCTTCATCCACGACTCTCTTTCTCATGGGTTTCCCAAAATCAGTTTATGAATCTACCCAAAGAAGTATGAGAACTTGAACAATATTTGACAACTGGCTTGGTTTGGAAGTTATGGTGCATTGTGTGGTTGAACTGTAATGAGAAAGGTCATTAGCTGCTGTCCACAAGCAGAAGGCTACATCATCTAATACACTATTTATCTTACCACACTGGAGAAGAAAAAAATTATCTCTATTGTTTATGCTTACAGCTAAGGAAGCACATCTTCCATGCTTGCTACTGGATCTCCTGCAGTTATTCCCCCTAATCTAACATGATTTTGTATCAATTACACAAAATCCCTTGTGATCTCATTCTGTTGTTTTCAGTTGTAATTTATCAATTTAATTCATCGAAGTAGTTTCTCTCAAGCACTTTTCAAAATACTTTATCAGTTTAGCCACTGGATGTCAGCTCACTGCAACCATTTAGTTTTCTGGAAAATCTGTGGCTTCTTTATGAACAGTTTTTCATACACTTATGAAACATAGGTGTGGTGAAGCAAGAATTTCACGCTTGTTCAGTGGTATCTTTACCAGTGTCTTTAACTTCCATGTTTTGGAATAACTTTCAATGTTACTTCAGAAGAATTTCTCAGTAGAATGTTGTGCATTCTGTAGTGCTGCTCTTACTTGGGATTGAAATGTAAAGTCTTCTAACAACAGATTTTTGTTTTCCCAGTTATAACAAACAATATGACTGTTTTTGTTCTTTTCCTTTAAATTAAAATTCAATGGCTAAAAGAGGAGCAGGGAGGGAAGGGAGGGAAGAAGTCTTCCATAGCATCCTGTCTCCCAGCAGGCCTCTTGTCACTTCATCTTCAGAGTGGAAAACTTGGTAGTATATTTCTAGCAACTTATCAGTAAGGCTCTAGTTTCCTAACTCTTTAGTAGTTCTGCAAGTATACACTTTAAAGGCCTCTTCACTGCAGCCAAAACTTTCCCTTCTAATAGTACTGAATTGTTTTGCTTAACTTCAACAAAAAGCTTAGACTAGTGAATACGTGTCTTTAGGATGTACCCTTAAATTTTTTTCATGTGATTTCTTAGTGACTACTTCTTATGGTGTTTCTATTGTCATTCTGCAAAACCAGAAGGACACAGTTGAATTTTTATCACCACTAGATCCATATGTATATGCATGTGCACATAAGAAGATAGATGTCCGAGCAGATTATAGTAGATGGTACATAATAATCAATATCCCTTTATTCATGTGCTTAGAATATACATTTAACTTGTTAGAATTTTTTATTTTATATTCAAAAAAGTAAAAAAAAAAAAAATCCAAAACCTTTAACACTGGGGAGATATTTCTGCTCTTCTAGAAGTTAAAACAAAGTTCAGTTATTTCTGTAAATCGTAGTCTTTGACATATTACGGGTGCTCAGATGGCTGTAAAGGAATTGAACTTTAATGTCTACAAGATGGTGTGGGGTTTTGTAAAACAAGGGTTTTTTCTCTCCTCTCTCCCGAGTGGTTATGAAATCTGGTCTTATTTTGCAAAGGATACTGTTCGGCTGATGTGTTTCTTTAAATTCCCCTTTGCCGTGCAAGTCGTGTTAGGGGACCTACCATAGACCAGATGATAGGTTTCGTTCAGCACATTCAGATTCTTATTAGAATGGAGAAACATTATGCAATGATTAAACTCCTCGTACAGTGTTTGAAAGGTCTGAGACAATCCAGTGTTTCCATCACTACCATTGTTCTAGTGTTACCTATCTGTTACTCCCTTTGTAGGAAGTGCTTGCTGAATTTGATGTGAGAATTGAAAAGAGAGAATGTGAGTTTCACGAGCAGACAATTGGAAAGGGTTACTTAGTTCTGTCCCATGAAGTTAAGGTAACTTATTTTAAGCTGTTACTCTTTACTCAGAGAATGAATGAGTGTATTATAATCTAGTCATTCCTGTGTGAAACACATGAAAAGATGACTGTTGTTTTTGCTGTTTTTTTCCACCTGTGTGTTGAACTGTTTCCAGGATAGCAGGAAGCATGGGTATTTGTGGTATGCATTCATAGTGACTGTTTTTTTTCCTATGCAACCAAGAACTGTATATAGGTATTTGAAAGACCTCTGTCATCCTTCCAAGGCTAGTAATGAGGAATTCACTCTTCAAAAATCTCTATTCTTTGTATGTGCAGTCTTCACTAATCATCATCCAGCATTACTTGGATTGTTCTCTGATGCCCATGTCCACTTGCTTCAGTGCTGTTGTAATTGATACCTTAATAATTTGACAAACTAGGTTATATAGGTAGAGGGGAAAAAATCCCTCACATTAAACCAACTGATATCATTGAGAAAAACAGACCAGCTTTCAGGAAGAGGGCTTGCGTGCCTAGAAGTTTGCCATCTTTTTCCAGCTGTGTTGGTTTTTGTGTAATAAAAAAAAATATTTCTGCCTATAAACTTTACCTTTAGGGTAGCAAAAGGTTACCTGGCCATTAGTGGTATCCATGGATTCCTGCATCTTGAATGTTGCACGATTGGAGTTTAGTTTCTGGTTTGGTTTATTTGTCTTGGGTGTTCTTTAAAGGATGCTGCTGTAGTAATCGACCTAAAACCACTTTGTCCTATTGCAGTCCTGACTATAAAGATTGCATGACCAACTGCTGTTCACTCAGCAAGAACAAAGGAACCACAACTGCATGTATACTTATTCAATGTAAATTTGCACATGTTGCTTACTCTGTGTCATGCAGTTTAAACTCTGATGGCATTTTGGAAGAAACCTTTGATCTTTGCAATTTTCTGACTTGAGTTCTTGATTACAGAGCTCTAATACTGTTTCTAATATGTAAATGCAGCAGCCTTTTAGCCTAGAAATTTTACTCTGACAATGCAGCAACTTTAATTCCTAGCTCTTTTGTATCTCATTGCTCATATCAGCAAAACGGAAACATGCTCTGGATGGAAGTACTGAGAGCAATATTGATATTGAAGGGCAGCCTATGCGGCTTGAGCTGAGGTGACCTCCAAAGCTGATTCTAAATACCCATACAGATGCACTCTCAGAGACTACTGAGCTCTAACCAGTTAAAATGCTTCTGTTCAGTAAAATGCTGAGAGTAGAACAAAATAAAATAAAATAGATAATTTGTGAAATAGAACAAAGAAAGATGATGAGGACAATAAACAAAGCTGGATTAAACAAGACCAGATCCAAACAAACAAAAAAAATATCCACAAAACATCTTTAGTATTTACTCTGCTGAAATCAACAGCTTTGCTCTGTGTGTCATAGGTATAAACAACAACTGTCTCTGGCAGCCGAGCGAGAATGGATTCTGAAACAGAATAAAATGCAAACAGAACTGAACTGGCAGCAGCTCTGTGAGAATGCTGAATGTAAATGGTATCAGAAATCAGAGGATCTAACACACAGCCTGTCTTCATCAAGAGAGGAGGTGAGAATTTCAGATTAACACTGTTTAAGAACCATCTATTGCATAGAGAGCTATGGAGTCTTCCCACCATGGTGTTTCTCAAGGAAATGTCTTTAGCCTTCTTTCAAATATCTGTAAAACAGTAATTCTTTATTGTGCACAGCAGTTCATCACATCTATTTTATCAGAGACCAGATTAATTTTCATGACCAATCTCTAATAGTGGACTTTTCTCCCTTTCTGTAATCAAGTCGGCTTGAGAGATGTTTTTCCTTTGCTATCGTAGCAAAAGAAGAAAGATCTGTCTTAGAGCAGCCCTAGGGCAGAAAGAATTTCAGATCATAGTGCCACTTAAATTCTATCAGGGGAACAATATTAGTCCTGAAAAAAATCTTGGGTATTTTTTGTATGGAAAAAAAACCCTATTTTGTGTAGTGTACAAATTTCTGCTTCTGAAAAATTAAATACATGTTTATTGTTTAGAGACTATTACACAATGGTCTAGCAAATTCTCAATGCCTGGTTGCCCTGAACTCACAGGTACAGAGGAAACACATGTTTGTGAAGTTCAGAATGCTGGCATTTACTCTAGTGTTTTATTTTATCATAGTGTTTCCAAAATGATTCATAGGCATCAATAACTGCAGCATGTGAACACATGAGAGAGATAAGTCAGCATTTTTCATTTCACACAAAGAAGATAAGATGATGCTAAATTGTTTGTTTGTTAAGGCAGTTTTTCACAGGGCCAAAAGAGATGTGCTTAAGTCCCTGTGCTATGTTTTAAAGTATCCTTGATTTCCTTCTTTTTCTTTTTACTTCCCTTTTCTTTTCCCTTTCCCCTCCTTACCTTTCCTTTTCTTTTCTCCATCCCCTCGTTCTTGAGATACTGACATCCTCTGCCTCCCCTCCCTTCCTTCTGTCCTAGGTTGAAGCTGATTTACAGAAAACAGACTACGGGTTGCATAAAGTGAAGGCTGTTCTTTCTGCTTTGACTGTTGAGAGAGAACGGACAATACAAGCATCGTTTAATCACCATATTTTACCTGAAGAGGAGAAAGAGGTTAGACAACACTTAAGGTAGACATGGATGAATTCATTCTAAGATAACAACTTTATGGGCCTTGTTTCCACTGGACTTACTGTAAGCAGTTCATCTGTTTCACATGTTTCATTCAAAATACAGATATATGTAGCCTGGAATACACATAGATTAGGTGTCAAGGGCTTAATTATGGCTTTCGTTCATTACTCACTGACAAAAGGAGCAAGCTGGATATAGACAGTTGCTCCAAAACATGACAATCATGGCAATCAAATGGGAAGAATTTATTTCTGGAACCTCATTCCTGAGGTTCTGTGTCAGTTGCAGTTCAGGGTAGATTTTAAAGTTGCAAAGTTAAAATTTTAAGGCAGCATTTCAAAATACTAATGTGTCAGCTGTTCAAAATATTTTAATATCTTGTATTTTAGTCTCACTAACTAGTTTTCCTTTCATTGCTACCTATTAAAATGCATATATTTTAAAAAGCCATTCGAAATTGCAAATGTAATGCTGGTTTGAAGTCATGCTGAAGGATTATGCATTAAGACTAGAAAACTCTTTGCTAAAAGAGTGAAAGTAAAGCGTATGCTGCAGTGCACTCTACTGGGCAGCTACAGGTGCTCAACAGTGACCAGTTCAGAGCATGTTACCAGAGACTGCTAAGAAAAAGCAGTGCTAAGCAAGCCTAGTAGTTCCTGAATGCAGAAAGTGTTGTATTCAGAAAGATACTTCCTGAAGACAATTTTTTAGTAGATACAAGTAGACTGCTAGCAAAAACTTGCTATGGAGCATGTAGTTTTTCCAATTTCATTTCAAACTGGACTGATTTGTTAATTCATGGTTGAGATAAAAAGAGAATCAGAGCAGGGATTCTTCTTTATATTCTTTATATTCTTCTTTGTATTCACTGTTCTCTTCAACTGTGGTTGGCAAGACTGTCTTCATTGTCACTCTTTTCTTTCTGTTAAAAAACTCCGGCTTTTGCACTTTCAGTGTGTAGGATAAGCAGTACCCATCTCAGCAAAACCTTTTTCGTCTTTTTTCCTTTTTATGGGAAGGGCCAGTGTTTAAAAAACTAAATAACAAAATTTAAAAGTCTATTATTCTAGTCTAGAAGCTTTTCTGTACAAAGTGAAGTGTAAACACATAGAAGAAGAAAAGTGACTAAGACATTTGTATCAAAGAGTCCTCTTAAAGAAGGAATAGTATGCTGGCTAGCCTCTGGTTCAGATGACTGATGCAAGAAAGATTAAAACTTAAATATACCCTAGTACAGTATCTTCAGTATACAGGTCCTTTCTTCAAATTGGTCTGAGACCCCAGGAGTGTGCTAGAAATGTCGCAGTAGTCATTTTCAGCCTTTCAATAAGCAACTGAGATGTGAAACACATCAGCCTGGAAAATCTCGCTTATATTTCAGTATGACTTAGGTCATGTTTGTCTAACTAGAGCATGCTAATAATATCATACAAGTGCACAGAAAAGGAAAGAGTGCTTTAAGTAATTCTGGTTTATTAGGGTTTTTAGGGTCTTCTCTCTAGACCCATTTCCACTTAAAAAAATCTGGAACAGTTGTATTTCTGGTTTAGACTGTGATGATTCATGTGCATATTGCAGGTTGAGATGAAGTCCTGGGCCCTAAAATTCACATCTGGGTGTTGCATTGCTACCTACTGGTGCCTTTCCCTGACTCTCCTTAACAGCCTCGGAGAGATTTTAAAAGCAGAATAGTGATTATTCCCATCTTCTATGTAGCCTGTACTGTTAGGGCAGAAAGAACCACAGGAGAAAGAAACTGCAGGGCAGCTGTTGTCTTTGTGCCAGGGAAATTGAAGGTCATTAGCATTCCAGATGACATTTTCAGATCACACTCGCAGAACAGGCTTATGACTGGGAAAATAAGGGGGCTGAAGGAAGTGAGGAATGATGGAGAAGATGGAAACAGAGTAGTGTTTAAGGCTGTGCAAGGCATAAATATTGAGACTGAAGGATTTTGCTGAAGGGTCTTAAACACCTCATGGATTGCCATGCCCTCTGAAGAGGCAGAACTGCTGCTTTGCAACAATTTAAGGTTAGAGTTAAATATAAAGCAACATTTTGATACAAATACCCGAAAGACATTTCATTGTCTTTTCCTTGTGGAAGACATCTGATCTGAACGGCTTGTGAATTAGGATTTGTTTAGTGACTGTAGGAGTATATAGTCTTCTATTGCTTGGCTTTCTAATATTCCTGTATCAAATAGTATCTGCATTTCTTAAATGGATGATGGCACATGTTTCTGTCAGTGAAAGAAGATTTTACAGGGGTAGAATCTAAATTCTACGTTCTTTGTTTGGATGAAACCACAGTTATAATACCTACCACTGGTCAAACGAAACATCTAAAAATCTTTGCAGACACACTTTGAATGAAGAAACAGCAAAAGTAAATAATACTGGGACCCTAATATTCTGGTCTTTATATACCATTGGTCCTACTAGATATTTTTCCATGAAGATTGTGCTGGAATTTCAAGTGATCAGGAAATGTGTTTTCCAGTCAATGTCTGTGTTTTCTAGATATTGTCCATTGTCCAGGTTATCTCGGTGTAGTCTATACACTCCTTCCCCTTTTTTGGTTTAGCAGAGGACACCCAGCTTCCTTATGTTTGTTAGGGGTTAGGTTTTTTGCTTTTATTTTCTTTTTTATTTTTTTTCCCCCGGGAAGTTTCTTCCCATTTGTTGTCAGAGAGATGGTGAATGGACTGCGATCCAGAGACAAAAGACGTGGCCTTGGCATACCATTGTAATGGTTCTTGGGAAAGTGTGCGTGTGGGGGGAGCAGAGTTATTTTTCTTAGCTGGGGGTGGGCAGTCTTTGCCCGGTTGGGAGCAGAAACGGTCGTGTGGTTTTTCTTCGCCTTGGACCTGTCCTGCGCAGCAGTTTTTCAACACTGCCGTGGAGCTCCGCCTACCGCCGGCTTGTTGCTTGCAAGACAAAAAGGGAGTCCCGGCTGCTCCATTGCCTGGGACTTCGCTGGCTGCCAGCGCTGAGAGAGACCAGCACAGTCCACGTGGGCGCTTGGGGAAGTAACTCCCTCCGCCCCCGTCCCGGACCCGCCGCATGGAGGGCCGCCTGAAGCCGGAGCTGTACGTCCGCCGGACCTCTTCTCTGGACGGTAGTGCCACATCGCGCTAAAGCCCTGGCTCCTTTCCCAGCGTGCACCGGCTGCCGTTAGCGGTACCGAAGATCGATCACCGCTCGCGTGGGTGCCTGGGGGAGTCAACACTTCTTCCCTTTCTCTCATCTGAGCTGCTATCACCACCAGAGAGATCCCGACCTCGCACCTGAAGCCGCGGGGGAGTCACTGCAGCCCCTCCGCCTCGACACGAGCCTACAGCGCTCCCTATCGGCTGTCGTCGTAACTACACCAAAGGGGAACTGCTTTATGGGCGGGAAAAGGCTGTTACTGGGTTTTCTTCTTGTCATTGCTGTTGTTCTTCGTTTTGTCTTGTTTTATATATATATATATATAGTCTAGTAAAGAACTGTTATTCCTTCTTCTATGTCTTTTCCTGGAAGCCCCGTAATTTCGAAGTCATAATAATTTGGAGAGAGGAAGTGATCTTTCAATTCCAGGAAGATTCCTGTCTTCCTTGGCAAATATCTGTCTTTTAAATGAGGACAATGTTATGTTCAACAGACGATCTCCAATGACACTTTCAAGAATGTGACAGGTCAGAAAGGGGACTGCTATTACTGCTGTTGAGCCCATAAGTTCCTTAAGGAGAGGGGTTACCTGAACATAGAAGAGAGATAAACCACACCTGCAGAACAACAGTCATAAAACAGAGCCAGCTCTGGTGCCATGGTCCTTCCCATCTGTGCCTCCTCCTGTCATGTTCTCAGCATAGCACTTCTTTACCTGGCAAATCCTCAGTAAACAAATACATTTCTTCTCCTTCTATGGTACTTTTCTCCCACATATGTTCATGGGTTGAAAGTATTAGGATCTGTATGTGTGGTGGTGTGGAGAGAATATGTGTCTTTTACTAATGAAGGGTTCATTTTGTCTTGTACTTTTCTTTTCCAGATATTTCAGTATGATGATAAATGTTCTCTGTGCAAAGATATCCCTGCCTTGGAAATTAAAAAGCTGCAGGAACAGAATGCCAGCCTTCGGGCTGCTATTGCACAAATGAGGAAAGAAATGGAGAGTCTTGATGAGCAGATGTTGTCCTCTCTTCCTCTAACAGGAAACAGACAGCTTGCAGAGAAAGGTGACAACTCTTGACAAAAAACTTTAAAATCAGTTAAGAAAGTTCAGCAGTCATGGTCACAACCTATGAGGGCTACCCAATCCATGAGTGTGTAAAAATTGTTATTGTGAACTTCTCAAGATTGCACCATACACAAGCACACAGTAGTCTGAGATTCTGTATTACAAATTACTACAAAACAATTATTAGTGAAAACAAATACACCCACATGCACTATAAGTCACTACAAAATTACCACTAGAAAAGCAAGCATGTATTTATTTTGCAAGAGTAAAGCAAATATACATATATTACAAGTTATGACAGAATTCCTGATAGTGAAGCCAGTATGTAGAATCACAGAATGGTTTGGATTGGAAGGGATCTTTAAAGATCTCCTAGTCCAAACCCCCCTGCCATGGGGGTTTACAGTACATCTGTTTACAGTGTATCTACTGAAGCGGTATACAAAAGGAGGTTCAGGGGGAACTTACCACTACCTACAACTACCTGAAAGGGAGTTGTCGTGAGGTGGGGATCAGTCTCTCTTTCTTAGTAATAAGCAATAGGACAACAGAAATTACCTCAAGTTATGCCAGTGGAGGTTTAGATTGGATAGTAGGAAAAATTTCTTTTTGGAAAGGCTTATTCAAGCATTGGCACAGGCTGCCCAGGGAAATGGTTGAGTCACCATCCCTGGAGGTGTTTAAAAGACATGTACGGATGGGCAATTGAAGACGTGGTTTAGTGGTGGACTTGGTAGTGTTAGGTTACTGGTTTCACTTGATGATTTTAAAGGTCTTTTCCAACCTAAATCTATGGTTCTATGATTCTGTAACTAGACATTTATATGCATGAGACAGTGTTCTGAAGCAGCTCTTGCTATGAAAGCCTAAACTCTCTATAAATACATATACATTCATATTATATTCCTCTTTTAGGTTCATTGAGCACAAACAAAATTTCAACTGGAACCACACTGAGCAACATTAAAGTCAGCTCAACTAAGTTGGATTGTATAGTAAACCCAGATACAGAAAAGGTATGATGAGGGTTAAACTACCTAAAAATATCTGTATGTGTGTGCGTGTGTGTGTAAACATACCAATGAGTAATTGTAAAACAATTTTAATGCACGGGATACATTTAGATACTTATGGCAATGTGTGAAATGTAAAATGTTTATAGAGAGATGACTGTTCAGTGAATGACGACTATTTAAATGGATATCAAAAAGTCTCCTCTGTGGGGGCTGAAAGAAGACAGTATATAGGTCTTGAAAAACAGGGATGTGATCTTTTGGGTATATACCTTATCATTATGTATATGTGCAGGTGGACTCAGGTTGGCAGAGACAAAACAGACTGTAGAATCCTCACTTTTCAGTAAATGTTTTAAGTCATATCTACCCCTTTTGTTTGTATGTACACAATGATTAAACAAAGAAGGATTTGTAGCAGATTGCTATTTGGTATAAAGAGATTTTTTCCACATTTTATCTTAAAATTAAGGGGTCTTTACAGTTACACAGTGTTCATCCTATGTGTATTATTTTACACTTACAGTTAACAATGTCTGTGGGAATGTCTCAGGCTGTTACAGTGTTTTGCTCCACAGTTAAATTTCTAACAAAATCTTGAAAATGGACCCTAAAAAATGGGCTGTAGACTTCAATTTTGCACTTTTTCTTCAACTGACCTCTCGTGCGTGTTTGTACAAATCTCCGAACCTGCAGACTTCACTTTCAAAATATTCATTATAAGCACTATCTGTTTTATTCAGGGGCCAGAACCCAAAGCTCTTGAAGAAAACATGGTAGATTTTGGACAACAGTTACCTGATGTAGGTACTGGTGTTGGTTGTCAGTATAGTATCAAACGCACTCTACAAGGAATGCAAAATAAACTGGAGGAAGCAGCAAGAAAAATCTCAATTCTGAGACAAGAAAAGCAGCAGCTGATCGAAATGGGAAACAGACTCAGGGCAGAACATGGAATGATGTTAAAGGAAGGTAAATTTATTCTAAAGAAAAGTGCTAACTTATATATTTAGAATAAAATTGGGGAATCAGTCCATCCTTTGAGCTGGAGAAAGCTAGCCTTTATTATAAAAACAAGGTGCTGGACGTGACTGATCCTTGATCTCATAGCTCATGTGAGACCGTGGTACTAATCCTTGCAAGTAAGATTATACTGTGATAGGAGATGCTGAGACAGAACAATGAGAGCCTGTATATAGTGACTTTTGTTGATAAACATCTTAGATGAAGAACTCCCTGGTGCCTAGATGTCAGTGGGAACTGGAACTTGAACTTGAAGACTTTGCTTATGAACAGAAAAGAGGTAGTGTATCTCTTGGAATAAAAACTAACACTTTAGGAAAGTGGAAGAGAAAGCAGAATAAGCTTACTGTAGAGTAAACTTGAACTAAGGGTATATATAATGTAAAAAGATTTCACTGTGGATATTTAATTTCCATGCATAGTTTTTCTGGCAATGAAGCAAAGGAAAAAAGCACGAGGCCCATTTCTGCATAGCATTGAAACCATCTGCAATGAGAAGGCCTGTATTCTGTGGTTGA
Source organism: Cnemophilus loriae (assembly GCA_013397755.1). Lineage (NCBI taxonomy): Eukaryota > Metazoa > Chordata > Aves > Passeriformes > Corvidae > Cnemophilus > Cnemophilus loriae. The sequence continues at coordinate 183,662 of VZTF01000264.1, read as the reverse complement.
TTTATATCTGCTGTAAACACTTGCTGGAAATGTAATATTAATGAGAAAATATCAACAAAGAATGCCTTCCTCAGTATATTCTCTCCTTAATAGGACTTTGGCATCCTGCTAGCTCTAAACACCGCACAGTTTGTATTGCCTCTGGTAGTCTTCTTCCAAGAGAACTTGTCAAAAGAACACAGTGTCAGCTATCAGTTCTAAAGCATCTACAGCACAGACTCTCAACACAGGTAATTATATCCTCTCTGAAATCTAGTGATAATGAGACATTAAGCCAGTTCTAATTCCATGGATATAACTTACCTTAAAAGTCTGCATTTAAATTACTCTTACTGAGTTTAGCTCGAATCTATCTTTGGAAGATTCCATAGAATTGGCATCCTTTGTTCACTTGAACTTTCAGTTCCCTGTTTCAGAAATAGTGACCTGTTTATTAAATGTTAACACTGGAAATAATTTTTACAACGGAAATTAGGGTTCAGCAAACCACTTGAAGAGACCTCTTGTAACCTGCTTGTTTCATCTCTTGTAACTTGCTCATTTCATCATGCACTGCTGGGATTGAAGTCTGCTTATACCAAACATATGTAAGAGTGACTACCAGATCTGGGCAAAATTGCCACAATTCAAAACCACATTTTTTTCCTCTTCCACCTCTTTAATTATTCTTTCTTTCATAGCTCATCTTAGAACTTAGCTGACTCTCAAATTAAGACCAATGAATATTCTTATCCATCCATCCATCCATCCATCCCAGTCTTGTCTTGCCTTATTTTTAATGGGCAATATACTGTGTTTGTATTTTTCTACGCATCTTGCGTCTCCTATGTTCTGTTAAAAATCATTACAGATGATTCTTGCTTTTGTAAGAATAAATAGATTTTAAAAACACAATATGACTATGATGCTTGGAGAGGTAGAATTTGACTGTGAGTTTCCAGATTTTGAGCTAAACTCTGGGAGCAGTAGTTCAACCTCTGCATCTGATGGGTTGCTTGGAGGTCGTGGCTGAAGTGGCTGTCAGTGAGGATCTTTCCACCTCTGAAACCTTTGAGTTCATCATTTGTCCAGACCAGAAAGGATAGCTCTTCTTACATCCAAGCTGTTCTGTACTGTCATTCCAGGCTGCTCTTTACCCGGAACATACCTGCTGAGGCTTCAGCTCCTACACTAAAGCTGACCTCCAGGTTGACCTTCCAAAGACTACTATTATTCTAGTTTGGGTGTTTTTATTCTAGATGATCAGTCTTACTGGCCAGGCTACATTTGCTCCCACATTCCAAGATCTTCATCCTTACAAAAAAACAAGATAATTTATTATTGTCAGAGCTACAGAAATTTCACTGTCAGTTACTTTACGTAATGGGCTCACATTCTGTTTCTTTAGTCTTAAATATATAGCAAAAGACTTTGATGTTTATTTGCATCTCCTTTGACAGGGCTGAAGCAGTTTGCTTTTCATCAAATCTCACTTTAGTTGCTACAAGTTGAAAGTTTGTGAAACTTTGAGAGGTAAATTAGTTTATTTTAGCTGCTGAAAATTTACTTTTCCATAGTTGCTTTATTTTAGTTGGGGTTTTAGGTATTCTTTTGGAGTTTTTCTTCTGTAATTTAATCATGGGAAAATACAAAAATGAAGAAAGATGCTGAAGGATATAAACTTGAGCAACAAGCAAGGTGATAGTAACAGCACCAGGAATTGTAGATTTTGAACAGATTTGATACTAGGTTTATTAGAAGGGTAGTTTGACCCTGTTGATCTGAAGGGAACATAATTTTGTTTAATATTATTCATAACTGATTATTTTAAATCTAGCAGCGTAACAGCAAACTGAGCTATAAGGTTATTAGTTTTAGGGACCATGAGTTACTTGTGTTAATGTAATATTTCACATTAGGAGCTGCAGTATGCAAGGCAACAGCATCCTTCAAGGTTCTCTTCTCTTACTGCCTGTCCTAGCTTAAAGGAAGAAGAAGCTCCAAGCAGCTGTGGGGAAGAAACAGAATTACCATCTGCTGAGGTACAGTGCAGTTTTATGATCAATGTAATTCACCTTCATTTGGATTTTTCAATTGGAATTGCTCAACAGTCATCTCCTGGAAGACTTAAAAACCTACGTCTTTTTGAAATTATGCATTGTTTCTCTACAAAATAGTATTTGTTAACACTAAATAAACTAGGGTTTCTCAATCACTGCCATGATGTTGTAATTAATCTTCTTGTACAACCTTTCAACATTAAAAATGATTATTTTCTTTTGTCTTGCCTCTTGCTGAAATCTTCTCTTTCCAAGTCCAAGATGCCACTATGAAATGTAACCAATTTTCTGATGTCTTTGATGTGAAAAGTATGTATGTCTGTAAGATAATCTTTGAATTTGAACAGGTTCAGCTAGATTTCTCCACTGAAAATCATGGGCCAGATACATCCTCAGCAACAAAGGCAGATACATCTACAAAGATTGTTCAAAGTCAGCTGCTCAGTCAGAGTCCTAGTCAAGTCCAGCCGGTTCAGCTTTCTTCATCTAGAGCGCATAATTTCTGCCAAGGTGTTCGTCAAATTTTAGATACGGGATCAAGCCTTTCTATACTCAGTCCTCGAAAGAACACCGGCCAGGGTAAGCCTGCTTTGCAAAGCAGTCACAATATTTGATTCTTCTGGAAGTGAGGAAGTACAGTGGATTCTGTCGCCGTTCACTAATTCTTTTACGTACTGCTGCTGTTGTTACAGTCCTATTATCAGAATCTGAATGAGTTACTTGAAGAGAATTTCACTGTTGCCAGCAGAAGTAAGAATTAAGAGGAATGTCTATATAGCTCTCTGGTTTAAATGCCATCATCGCAAATATTTCTTCACTTTAATTAAGTACTCCTGGAAAATGCAAATTCTGTTTTGACACAGTCTAAAACTCAGCTGGGCAGATATGAAAGTGGCTGTTTGAGAACTGCACACTTCATATGTTGACAAGTCACTGCTAGATCAAATTGTAATTTGCAAACCCTTGCTTAATTGTTACTTTTTTTTGGCTGGTTTATAGCTACAATACTGCTAAGACCTAAAAGCCAAAGGTGACATCACAGGCATAATGCTGGTATATCCTGTGGGGATTCCCTGGAATTTTATAGCCCATCACAACAAGTTGGAATGGGGAAAAAAAGAAGCAGGCACAAATTCCTATATGTGAGACAGTGTCCAGTTCTTACATGCGAGACAGTGTCAGGGTTAGGATGACAGGAGAAGGTACAAGCTAGATCATAGACTGAACATGAATTAGTGTTATACTTCCACTAGCTAACACCTGCTGTAGATAGGACAAAAAATAATGGACTTCTACATTATAATATTGGAAAAATTTTAGCGATAGCTAATAGTGGAGTATGTTCCCTTGAGGGATTGTAGACTTTTCTTTATAAAAGACCTTTATAAATAGACAGACAAACATTTCTCCAGAATGTTCCAGTAAAGGTGTTTTTTGCTTTGTTTTGTTTTGTTTTGTTTTGTTTTTTTAAGAGGTTTAGCTTTCAATAAGTTATTTCTCGAAATGCTGTAGGGCTTATGTGAATTGCTTGGGCTTTTTGCCTTGATATTATTATTTTTATCATCATCATTGTTCCTGAGACCTGACAGTATCTGTATAGTAACATGGCAGCCATTTAGACTTTTCAAATGAGCTGTATTACCATTATATAGATATTCATATGGTATTCATCACATACAGACTGCAGAAACAAGAATGCAATCACTGGATTAAGGGAAGTGATTTGTTCCCCTCTATTTGGTACTTCTGAGGCCACTGTGTCCACCTTTGGACCCTCTTGTACAAAAGATTGACTAACTGGAGTCCAGTGGAGAGCAACTAAATGGCTGGGGCACAGGAACACATTACATGAGAAAAGGTTTAGAGAACTGGGTTGCTCAGTGTGGAAAAGAGTCGGTGAGTGGTCTGATTGCTGCTTTTTAACTACCCAGTGAGGGATTTTGGTGAAGACAGAACCAGACTCTTAGAGGTGCACAGTGAAAAGTGGCAATGGACACAAGTTGTGTCAAGATACATTCTGAGCAGGGAGTGATAAGCACTGTGACATTTCACCCACAGGTCCTATCCAGCCCATGTTACATCTATTTTTAAACCAGTGTATGGAGGCAATGAACCATCTTTAGTAGCTCACAAGAAAAAATAATACTTAAAAGGGCTTTCACAATGAAGAGTGGATTATAAGTGTATTTATTCACAACAGCAGTGCATTGCAGGGACAAAGTAATGTGCATTGACAGACCTGTAGGACTGGAATGGACATAGCGCTGACACTCATGATTCATGTGCTTTTTTTATGAGGCTGGGACTGAAATAGGAAGAGTATTTCAGGTCAGTCCTATATTGACAGGATAAGCAAAAGGATGTCTTTGTAACATTACTGGCAGTGCCACGCGGTTTCATGCTGTTGTATGCGTGATGCAACAGCTCTGGCAGCCTTACAAGGACATCAGTTTCTTAATGTCTAGAAATTTCCAGCCACTGTTGCAAAACTTAATGTAGATTTTCGGGCATCTGGAAAATAGCAAAAGGGACATGCCAACATGAAACAAGTGAAACATCAATAAGGGATAATATTTTCCTGAGACCAAGTTTAATTTGATCTCTGCATCCAGATCTATATAAGACACACCAGAGTGGAACTTCTTACTCAAACATGCAGGCCCTGAAATACTGCATTGCAAGAATACAATTTTTAAACACTCTTTTTTGCTGCTTAGCTTTCTCCTCCAGGAAACGGTGTCCTTAATTCCACTGGACTGAATTCTGTATTTCAGAAAAAAAAATTATGAAAGCAAAATCTTTCTTTTTTGGAACAACATCACCTTAGAAGCATATACAACATTTTCAAATTCTGCTTTTGATTTTTAGCAGAGGCTTGTTTTATTTTTCATGCCTGAGCTATGGAAATTAATTCAATCTTTCCTGTTCAAAACCATTCACTTGAATTTAATACATTCATCAAATACATTGTTACAATGGATAGAACTGTCATTGAGACAGAGTGACTCGGAACTGGGCTTTCAGGTACAAGTGACGCACACAGAGACTTGGAAGCTCAGTGACAAAAAATGATTTGCAACAAAGCACGCAAGTTAGTTTGCTTATTCAAACCTTTTTTTTTCCCAAGTTCAACTCTATCCAAATTGATAACACCAGTAGATGTGTTCTGTGACAATTTCTGGTGAAACAGAGAATTGTAGCATGAAAATGATTTTTCTGAACCTTTTGAACAGTTTCATTAATTCTTTTCATGTACAAAACAGCCTACTGGCACTCAAAATGTTTGGCATGTCAAGTAAGCCCTGCAATTTGCTGTATTTCTAACATATTACACAATGCAATGACTCAATATGTTTTGAAGAGTTAATGACTACATCTTAATTACTGAAGTGGACTGTTATATACTTTATTCATTTCACCATCAAATTCAGACTTTGTGTAAGCTTCTAAGCAAGTCAAAAGGCTATGAGATATTTTAATTTTCTCTCTCCTTACTCTACCTGCTAATTTTCAGTTTGTACTGTAGAAATTAGATGGATTTCATAGCTTGTATGTTAATTCTGCAGATAAGTAGAAAGAAGGTGTTTAGAAGGAACATAGGTCTCTTCTTCGGGTATTTTTATTGTTCTGTATTATTGAAAGAAAAGGAACCTCCTAGAGATAGACAGGTATAAGTCATGATGATATTAAAAGGCTACATAGGATACATAGCCTGTACAAGTAAGAAATACACCTCTGTATTTCTTTACTTTTTAAATGATCTGTCCCAGAGGTTGAGAGCAGGTGGGAGATTTTGATTGGTGATCCACATCATATGCACCTTGAATGCTGATGACAAGCCACCCTCAAAGGAAAGTTGTTTATCAAAAGAGTTTTATGCTTTCCTCTGAAAATCATGGCACACGTCTATAGACAGGTGATTAGCTTCTGTACATGCTGCAAGTTTTCTTCATTAATCTGTGGGCTACGGAGCCTTTTTTGATTTTAGAGTAAATGTTGGGCAGGAGGAGGGGAAGCTTTGTAAAACATTTAGATAATGGAAATTTATTTTCTTCTATTTATCTTAATAAACTTACTACTTGCTATTGAAGATACTTACTAGTTTTTCAGGGGGGAAAAAAGCAAACATCACCTATTGAAGTTCAGCTGTAATGCTGCATTTAGCGTGAAGCCAATACTGTGAAGGGTGCTGTGTGGTACGTGAAAAGCTCCTTATCAGCTCCAATTAGCTATCCTTAGGTCAGCAGAGGCTGGGGTCAGTGCAGGGGGAATAAGGGTGTAAGACAAGCTGTGTCGCCACTAGTCATTTGACTTACACATACTTACTGTAGATGAAACTTTGTATTTTCACATCCCACTATACATTTTTGAGAAACCCCATCGCCACAGGTACTCAGAACCATGGCCTGGGTTTAATAACTTGGGTTTACATTTTAGCCTAACGAAGAACAGGAGTGAGCTGCTTTGAGGTAAAGTAACTTTCTTGATTTACTACTTGGAATTAGATAGGGGAGTTTCTTGTACTGTAATTCTCATTGTTACTTGCAAAGCTCTGTCGTCTGAAATTCCACACTTCATGGATCAAAAGTTATCTTAAGTGTTTCCACACTAGATAGAATTTCAACAGTTTTGACATCACTGACAGTTCTAAGAGCAATCTATCTGGGTAAAAAGCTGGCCAGAGAAAGAATCTGGTAAAATATTAACAAACAGAAAGAGGACTCTGGCTTCATGCCAGCTCCAGTCAGAGAAAGTCTCATGATCTCTTTTCTGTGTTACATAAAACTTTGAAGTGTTTCACAAATATTAACTAATCCCCTAGTTATATTTTCTTCATGTCTATGTTCTTCTCTTGAATATGAACTTGTTTGAGTTGGTGTTCCTTCAGAAGCAGTTAGTCGTAAGGAAATATGTAGTGACAAGTTTCTTAAATAAAACTTCCATCTGAGGAAATTTCAGTTTGTCTATACAACATGACTACATGTATCTCTTTCATCCTGAGAAAAAAAAATCCGTGTATGTTAATTTCTGACTGAAGTTAACACACATCAAATAGAAGATATGTTAAGCATTTCAATACACTAAATATTTAGTTCCATTTTCAAAAGCAGTTTAGGTGCTTAGCTATGATCTTGCTAGCTCTGGTTGCCCCCGTCACTTCTGAAAGTAAGTTGCAGGCTTGTAAATTAGGTGTGTTTTTTCATTGGTGTGCAAAACAAGTTACTGCATTTAAATTTTACTGCACAGTGCATATTCATGCCAATCTTATTGAAGGTCCTTCACAGATATGAACAGCCCCAGGCAGAACCAGAACACAGTAAGGTCTTTATTCAGTATTCTCTTAGGATATTTCACTTTAAATAGTATTTCTAATTCTGGGGTATTGATTCTTTATCTTTTCCTAAATTTTGGAACTAACCTTACACGTCTGCAGTGGTTGGTTTTAAATTTCTGTGTTAGTACACATTTTTGACAGTCCAAAACTTAAAAATAGCCATACAGAATGCTTGCATTCTGTGGTGTTCCAAACACCTAATTAAGTAGCCTTTACTAGTTACAACTGTAGTTTCTCTACTAATGACAGGAGACAAGCATACAGAAATGTTCACAGGAAGAGATGCATGGCACTTGGTTACTTTGCCTTTGGAATTACAGGATTAGGGCCTCCCACATTAATTTCTGAAAGTCATCCCCTTGGGTGAATACAAAAGGCCCTTGAAAACTGAGAATTTAAAAAACCAGACTGTCTGTAAGCAGTGTTAACTGTGTGCTATCTGTGGATCTGCTCATTTCTGTTATTTCGACCACAAACAAGAAGTAGTATCATCCTGCTGCTGTTCCTGTTCAAGAAAGTAATCTTTGAAGCAATACCTTTCAGACACTGCTGCCTGCATTTTTCTAAATGGTTGATGTCGTGAAATTCTGCTTTCTTATCTGCCAGATGTGGTAGAGGCATTCTAATGATTAAAGTCCATTTCCCAGGCACAGGAAAATACACCTAACGATCTTCATGGGCTCAAGCATTCTCTTCCATACCGTCTACATCTGTAGGAAGCCACTAGGTGGCAAGCTGGACAATAGGATTTCATATCCACAGCAACAGGAGTCCACTGAGCTTTTGTCACCTGTGATAACAAATGCCACCAAGCTGACTCTGCAGAGATCACACACACGAGTGAACAGCTGGTTCAAGCTAAGCCTGTGTATAAAAATTATTTTGAAAAGTGTCGTGTTTTGACACTAGCCACAGTGTCATGCTTTGCATAGAGCTATAAACCTTCAATTGATCAATTCATTCCATAATTCAGGAACATGTTGTATTTCCTTTGATGTAGAATTTTGTTTAGACTTTCTACCATGTTCAGTTGACTTTGAAAATTTACCTTCTCCTACTAGTAACTTATCTTTGCCAATTTGTGCACCTTTTATTCTTGCTGTGATTGAGTAGTATCTGGGACTGCAGCCTATGATGACTGTAAAATTAAACTAGTACAGAATACTGTAGTGTATGTAGTGTATGACTACTTCTGCTGTCCGCTTTGGCCCTCCATAGAAAATCTGAAGTTAAAGACTCAAAGCCTTGAAAAATAAAGGTTAAGTGGCTGGAATCAAACACCTGTAAATATTACCTATAGTTTACAGTGAATAATGTGATTGACCAGTTCCACTTATCTTACCTAAAGAAATCTGTGATACGACTGAAGTTCAGTTAGTTTGAGATAATTATGTGAGAACTGTAGGATGGACTCTGACCGGTATTAGGACTAGTCTCACTGCTTCCCAAACAAAGATGTTTCTTTTTGAGTTAGTCCTTTCTGGAAAGACACATATTTTAGCCAACAAAACCAAAGATTTACATACTAAATGCTTTCCTAAGTGAGAGAAGATTGAAAAAAGACGCAAAAGATAATGGTAGTAATGCAGCTTTGTCAAGCCAACAGAGTTACATCTGAGCCTTTTATATCATGCATATCCAAACACATTTTCTCACAATGAAGAGAAGGGTAAACTTCTAAAATGTGATGTTTTAAAACAGCTGAACAGATAGGTAGTGCTTGACTTGAACCATTACACTGATCTTCCTGCTGTCTTCCTCTCTTAAGTAGTCTGATGCTAATGGAGAATGAACACGTACAGATGAAGTGAGGATTGAGCAGAAGATGATGTGTTATACCATCAGTATGGCAAGCCTTAATGGACTGTTCTGGGCCTCTTATGTACGGAAATGGTCCTGGTAATATACAGTTTTAACAGTGTGGCACTATGGCAGCAGTATATTTAGAGGAAAAGAGTAAACCAGCTCTCTTCAACTATCCAATCTCATCATTGAATACAAACATAACTACAAAGTATTTTTCTGTCTGTTTTTTGAGCAGTAGAGTTTGAAGTTGTACATTCAACCGAGCAATCTGAAGAATCTCAGCAAAATGTCAAAGTCAAGGATAAACTTGAAATGTCAGCTGAAGATTTGACAGTCAGAGGAACAAGGCTGGAAGTTCAGCAGAAGTTAAAATCCAGGAGTTTATCTTGTGCTCATCTATTAAAACCAAAAATCCCTTCTAGCATGGCAAAAATCCGCAATTATAATATTAAAGACTGATTTCTATGTTGGCAGCATGTTGCAGGTTCATGCTTCCTATTAACTTAACTTCGACATCTCTATATCAGGTCTAACTATCAGCCTCAGTTTCGTATGTCAGGTTGAGATATTTTCAGTCAGAAGAGAGAACAAATACCCCTTTTCATACAGTGAAGCCTAAAATAAAGGGTTAATCTGTGTACATTATGAGATTACAGTCTTTACTGTTAATACTGATTTATTTTAATTATATATGTTACGATTTTCTTGCATCATGGATTTAGAAATGCCCAGTTAATGCATAGGTAAAGCCTTGTGCCTTCAGGCAGGGCTTGCAGGACTTTAGCAGATATTTTGTTGAGAAACTGTAGATGTGATTTAAGCTTGGAAGTGGGATGCCTCAACCTACTCGTCTTCTTCTAATTAACAGTGCAACTGTTAATCCTTTGCAGCTACCTTGCTACTTGAAAGAAAGGGGTTTAAAAAGATTACATCTGAGTCTGTATTATTTCTCATCTTCTGTAGCTCTTTCCACTCGTTCAGAGAGCATGAAAGAGTATAAAATTAAATTTCTATTGTCACACCAGTGATTGTATTTTCCCTTGACAAGAGATTGTATGGACTCTAAAGCAGTGAGAAACACTGCTAGTGTGTTAGCATCATGGAATCGTACAGACGTGTTGTAAGAAGTAAGTCTTAAAACAGATGAAACTAAAAGAAAACTTGAATGAGTTGTGATGTAACAAAGGATAGCTGTGTAGTAATGAACATGCCAGGACACTAATACAAGTAATCAGTGTGTTTTTGTAGCATTTCCAGTAATGCTGAGCTGTCCTGGGATATTATAGAGATGAACTTTCCTATAAGTAAAGGAAATGCACATGAAAAATTCATGAAAAATTCAAGAAAAATCTTTTAATTGTGGGGATGGTCAAGTACTGGAACAGATCTCCCAAATGGTTTATGGAGTCTCTGTCTAAGGAGATATTCAAAACTCAAATGGACATGGGCCAGGCCAGCCTGTTCCAGCTGACCCTTGAGTTGAGGGCTTGGACTAGGTGATGTCAAGAGGTACAGTCCAATATAAGAGATTCTGTGCTTCTGCAAGTGGTATCACTGAAGTGAATAATACTTCTCAGTTGCTGCTAAACATATAAAATCTAAAAGGGATAAACGAAGGAAGACAGCTATTTACTCATGAGCGTCTTTTTTTTCTGGAGCATTTTTTATAGAAATGCTTTCCTGATACTCTTTGCAAAGAGGTGCTCTCTTCAGTACCTGATAATATGGTAGTAATCCGTTTGAGAATTTGAAGAATTATTTTGTACTACCTGCTGAAAATGTCTTGCTTTAGTGCAAAGGTGCAGTGATATTATAATCAGGTGCTAAATCTGCAAGAAATTTCATGAGATGTTACTAAGCCAGTATAAGGCCTGAGAGACCTTGTGAGCTTCTTTCTAAATATTTTCATTACTTGAAAATCCTGTCATTTGATTCAACATTGTTCACGAGCCAGGACAACATGATGCACTCCCTTGAACCAGGCCCTGAATGAGCTCTTTCTGTAGCACAAAGCATAGTGGTTTCTAACAAGTGCAGGAATTTTGGCCCAGATCACACCAGTTAAAGCACTCACTGGTTATTTCTGGAACTCAGTGTGTAAATTCCAAATTTCATAATAGCTATAGATTATCCTGAAATGTTTTTTGTTATTTCCATGTTTAATATTGACCTATGGAGATGCACAGTAGTTCGGTGGTATGAGATTCTGTGTATGCATTAAAAGCAGCGTAAAAGAGCAGTTTGTTCCATGATATTTGTAATACTGAATCTGAACCTGGAAAGCATTTCTCTTTATTCCTTACACTGTTGATACGCGGAAAAGACTCTACCACTGGAATAAGTAGTAAAGTAGGTATGTTTATTCCAGCTGGGACACATGGGGGATAATTCTTCCAAAGTCACGCGTGCTCACAGCTGCATTCATCTTGGTATAAATCGGGTTACAAACTCCATATTCATTAAGTTTCCCAAGACACCTATACATATTCATTTCCTAGCCCCGCCTAGCCTCGCTTCGTATTATAATGAACCCAAAATTCATTTGCATCTGCATTGCGCTTGCGCAGTGTCGTCTGGTGGTCGCTGGCAGGGTCTCTGGGATGAAGTAAGAGTCTTCCTCAGATGAAGTAAAAAGAGTCTTCCTCCTTCTGAACTTTTTACCTTACTTCCCTGCGCATGCTCTTTATGTCCCTGGCTCAAGTCTAAACTTCAAGGCTGGTTTACGTTAGTTTTAGGCTTGAAAACAGGATCTTTGGTCAGGATTCCTTCTCTTTATCAATAGTCTTATATCTTCCCATTCTGCTTTGGTAGGCACAATAAGTGTTGAGCAAGCTGTTTGTATTTTTAACAAACAGCACCTTAGTAAATCATTTAACTCCTGCTTCCCCTGATTCACTGTGGGTGTAAACTGATGGGCTGCAGGCTTCAGAAATGCTTTTGTGTAGGTTTGTGTGCAGGTTTCTATGGCCTTTTTTTTGTTTGCTTGTTTAAGGGTTTTCTGTTTTTTTTTTTTTCTTTTTTTGTGGTCGTTTGGTGTGGTATCCCACTTACTCCCCCTCCCATGTCATCTGGCACGCCTGTTCATGCAGATCTCTTGCAAGTAACGCAGCTTTAATTTATTCAGTTTCCCTGAGAAACAGGTTTCCTTAAGTCAACTGTAGGTTAGGAAAGATGATAGCTGGGTTGTTTCATTTTATTTTACTTATGGTAGAAGAAAAAGTAGTTCAGTCATTGTACATTTGTTTCAGGGTAATTCTAAGAACATAGCATGTAGGTATAAAAATTAACAAAATATGCATAATAGTTAATAATATGAACATACTGCTTGGATCCTGCGTGGGGAAGGTTGTGCTAAGGGTGTACTAAATACAGCAAGAAAATCCTCATATATTTCTCTTATGACCAAAATATTTAACAAACTGGGCACTGATTCTTATGAACCAGATGAGAAGAGTGGCAGCAAGGTACTACTGTGGAAATTATTGAATTGTACAAAGAAAGGAATGCCTATAGGAAGAGAATTCAGGCAGATCACAGAGTACTGGAAAGGTAAAAGAGGACATTATTTATTGTTGTTCTTATCAAAGGGTTAAAGACCTGTTATGTTGAGGAATATATAGATAAAGGCAAAAGGTCTGCCCCTAGAAGGTCGAAATGGAGCTGTATCGCGAAGTGGCAGTGCAAGCGCTACTGGGAGTGGGGCCTCTGCCCAGAGCTAGTTCAAAGCCATGGACGAGAGACAAGGAGGGGGACTTTCTCGCATCCCCGTGCTCAATCCTGCATTTGCCGACCGAAAGACTTTTTTGTTTTGGAGTGGCAGTGGTAGGCAACACAGAAGAAAATTCAAATTCGTTACTGTTCGGGTTTAACTGAAGGAGTGTAAGTTACAGGGAAAGTGGATGAAAGGTGCCCACACGCAGAGAGACCCGCCCCGTTCCGTCGGTGGGAAGAGCGGCGTACCAGTGGCACGGCGGGGAGGGAATCTCTGGCGCCCGCCCCCCGCCTCCGGACTCGCTCTGCTGCCGCCAGTCAGGGCGGCGCGACGGGCCTGGGCACGGGGCAGCGCATCCCAGGCCGGCGTGCCTGCTGCCCTGTGGTAACCCCGGGACCGCGCTCCGCCGGGGTGAACGACCGCCGCCGCCGGAGAGCAACGGGCGCTGCTCGCTCTGCCGGCGGCCCCAGCCACCCCTCAGCCGTCACCACATCGCCTTATCGCCTAGCAACACCGCGCGGGCCCCGCGATTGGCAGGGCCGCGCCCCCGCCCACGTGCCCCCGCCTCCGTATTGGGTGCCGTCCCGGGATTGCGCGTCCGGGCCCGCGTCCCTTTCCTTTGTGCGCCGCGGGTGCGCGCCGGCGCTGCGCGGTCCAGCCGCGCTTGGGCCGGCGCCGGCCCAGCCTCCGCGTCAATCGCCGAGCCACGGTGCCGGCACGGCCGTACGCCCCACAGTGTACCTACCCGCGAGGAAGTGGGAAAGGGACACGAAAAGGTCCGCGCCCAAGGGGGGGTCAGCGCTGCCTCGTTCCCGGCCAGGCGAGCCCAAAGCCAGACACGCCCGCAGCGCCCGGCCTTCCACGGCCTCCAGTACCTGGCAGGGCGGGGCGGGGCGGGGCGGGGCGCGAGAGTTTGGCACGGTGCCGCGGGCAGGGGTCGCGCCTGTGTCCCCCCTGGCCTGGCCAGGGGCCCCTCCTCCCGTGGAACGGCTCCGGCGGGCAAGGGTTGGCATCACCTCGGGTCCGACCGGGGCGGCCCTGCCCCAGCTCTCATTGGACTGCGGCGAGGCGTAAACTGTCAGCCCATGTGGCGTGGCCGCCGGAGGTGGCGACTGCTTAAATAGCGGTGGGAGCTAGAGGGAGATAGTGAGGAGAACGCGGAGTTATCAGCCGTGCGCAGCTCGGCACCAGCCGCCGCATCGTCCACCCGCAGCGCCCGCCCCGCAGCATCTCGACCCCGCGCTGACCTGACGACAGAGTCTGACCAACACGAAGCCATCCGCACCTGTGCAGGTATCGGCGGGACAGCGGGTGCGGCGCGGTGAGGAGAGTGGTACCTTCTGCTCCAGTCTCCGTGGGCCGCTGCGCCCCGCGGGTGTGCCGGGGAGGCTCCATCTTGCCCTCTACGCCGGATGGGTGATGAGGGTCCGCGGGCTCGGCTGGGGTCCGCGGGCTCGGTCTGCGCGACTGGAAGGCTCGGCTCCCCGTTCCCGGGGTCGCTGCGCCCTGTTGCTGCGGGCCGCTCTCGCGTGGCCCAGCACAGCCGTTCCGGGGAGAGTCCCCCACCTCAGCGGCTGGTTACCGCGCTGCAGCCTCCCATTCCACTCGCCCGGCAAGGTG